>RANY01000594.1:0-22512 GCA_009805235.1 Neurospora pannonica FGSC 7221 | reverse complement strand
AGGCCTTTGCCACCAAGCCCGCTCACGAGGCCAGCCTCGGGCTCGAGGGCATGAAGGTCGCCTGGGTCGGCGACTCCAACAACGTGCTTTTCGACATGGCCACCGCCTGCGTCATGCTGGGCGTCGACATCGCCGTCGCCTCGCCCGCCGGCTACGGCATCCCCGACCGCATGAAGCAGATGATCCTCGGTGCTGCCGAGGGCGTGGCCAAGCCCGGCAAGCTGATCGAGACGACCGTCCCCGAGGAGGCCGTCAAGGACGCCGATATCCTGGTTACCGATACCTGGGTGTCCATGGGTCAGGAGGCCGAGGCCCAGAGGCGCCTCAAGGCGTTTGCCGGCTTCCAGATTACCAACGAGCTGGCCAAGCGCGGAGGCGCCAAGCCCGGCTGGAAGTTCATGCACTGTCTGCCTAGGCATCCTGAGGAGGTTGATGATGAGGTCTTCTATGGTCCTCAATCCTTGGTCTTCCCCGAGGCCGAGAACAGGCTCTGGGCTGCTGTCTGTAAGTGAAGCAATGTCATGCCACGATGTGAGATACAGCTTGAGCTAACCACTTTGTGATCTCACCTAGCTGCCCTTGAGGCTTTCGTCGTCAACAACGGCAGGATACTCTAAGAAAGAAGCCACGACAAGATTTCTTCTGATTGCATCTTGATTCCATCCACTCTTCTTACGTTGTAAGCATATCATAGTAGTAAGGCAAGCGTTGTAATCCATGGGTTAGGGGGTTTGGTTCGTTGGTTAATGTACGATATTCTCATATACACACAAAAGTGGTTGCTTTTTCCTTCTTCACACCACCGGTTCCTTATTCTATCTAGACGGGGTATTAGAACGGGGAAGAAATGACATAAAAACAATGAAGGATATTTCGAGAAGTGTTTGCAAAGATTGATCAACTACTTTTGTTGTGTACTTTTTACGCCGCTGCAGCTATTAGAATGGGGGAGGCACATAGAGACAATTCTGCGAAGTGCGTAAAATAGGGGACCAAATGACCAATCCAATCCACAACTCCTAAATCCTTTCCATTTTTCCCTTTCCATTTGCACACACTACCGCTCGTTTAACCAGGAGGAAGCTGGCTGGCATCAACAACGTCATCGGCCTCCTTCACATGGGTCTCCTCGCCATGCTCGTAGAGAGGAGAGCGGGGAAGGGCCATGAGACCGGTACGGGCGGACTCAAGAATGCCGAAGGGGGCAATGAGCTTGAGGAAGGAGTCGATTCTGACGGGCTTCGCGGAGCTGTGGGAAATTTTTAGTAAACTTGACAATGTCGCAGGACTAAGCGGTAATTTAAACTTACACTTCGACAATGCAGCTGTTAGTGCTAATATCCAATACCTTGCCGCCGAACTGGTGGGTGAAGTATGTGATGCTCTTGAGATGCTCATGCTTGTGCCTCAGCGCCTCGCTGGCAACCAGGCGGCTGGGGTGGAAGTCCTTGGCAGTCTCCTCCAGGCTGTGCTCGCCGCCATTCTCGAGCTTGCCGGCCTCGCCCTCGGTGGCCTCGGCGGTGATCTCGCGGTGGTGAGCGAGAAGCTCCTCGAAGTACTCGGGACCGAGAATGTTGATCTTGGCCAAGAGCAACTCTCTCTGCACGAGAGCGGCCTTGCTGTAGTCGAGAACGGCCCAGACGGGGACCAAGTCCTCCAACTGCCTGCGCGCCTGCTCGACGACACCGTCCTGACCGGTCAGGACAATGGTCATGCGGGAGAGGTCATCAACCTCGGTGTTGCAGACAACGAGCGAGTCGATGTTGAAGCCTCTGGCGGCCAGAATACCCGAGACACGCGACAGCACACCGGGCTCGTTCTGGACCAAGCAGTTCAGGATGTGACGCTTGGGAGGGGCGAGCGAGGGGGAAGGAGTCTCGTAGAGGATGTTGGAAACGGCGGCCTGGGCGGACGACCAGGCAGGAGGGGCGTCGGCAGCGGGAAGAGGCGCATGGCGGCGACGGATGGCCTTGTAGGCAATGGCAGAGGTCGAGCTGCTGTGGGAGCTGTACCGGACGCCAATGGCCGCCGGAAGAGACTGCCGGGCGACGGGAGCGGCATCCCTTGCCTTCGCCGATATCCGGCGCAGCGGCGCGGACATCACGAGGCTGCGAGACGCCATGGTCGTCGCGAGTGTGATGTGTACAGAGAGGGAGGATGCTTCACTGCCCCTCGTGCGAATCGATCCGGAGCCGACGAGTAACGGATGCTACGGTGGTGGTGAGCTGGGGGTGTGTATGTACAGATGGAGGGATGGGATGGATTGGAGGGTAGCTCCGAGGTCAGGAAATGGATGGATTAAACCCACTGGATATGTTTTCACCAGCCGCTAGTGACTCACCCGAGAATCGGAGCTCGACGGAGGATCAGTGATTAACACAGGGCTCTAGACGTGGCTCCAGGCCCTCGTTGCTAGCGGGATGCACTGACGATGTGACCGATGTGACCGCCGATTGTGGAGGCCGACATGGATTGACCAATGTAGAAAATAGAGGAGCCCCAAACAGCTTGCCCCAAGCCCGGGTTGCCGAATGGTGATGTCGCGAATTTGCCTGCCTGCCGGCCGAAACTCGACTCCCGTCGGGCAGTTGAAGCTTGTGTTGCCATCTTTGTTCAACCTAGCTTATCGGACACTCAGAAGAATGAAAGAAAAGGGACACTCAGCAAATTATCTCAGCCATGTTGGCCTAACCTAACATGTCATGATATGACCATTGTATTCAGATAAGAAATGGAAGAGTCGAAACTGGAGCGCAGACATCCAAAATCGGTGTTGCTCAACGTCTGAAAAATCCGTCGACCAACTGGCAACTTGAACTGTCAGGTACTTTCCAGAAATTCAACCGGGGCTGGATGCCGTGCACCTTCATGGCCCGGCGATACTGCCGCTTCCACGTCTGCGATCCCGTCCCGTCTGCAGGCCCGGGCTGAGACCGAAGGCCCAAACCCACCAAACCGGGGAAAGACCCACAGCAATTTGTTGGGTCCAAAGAGCCAATCATAGCCAAACTTGGCGCTAGCCAGGGCGCGCCCAACGCTCCACGTCTCGCAGCCTCGTGGATTTTTACGAGTCTCCACAGCCAACCCTTTCCCTTTGACGGGACAAGCTTGAATGTCTCATGCACTGGCTGGTGTCTTCAAAGGTCACGGTCCAACTCCAACCGGTCATCAACACAGGCGGCCCGATTTCTTTTTCGCCTTTAAAGAAAGTTCAACATTTACTTACTAGACATCCACTCATCATTCCTATTCTTCGACGCGACAAACCACGCCTCGATTAGCAGCCCATTCAACGCATTCAACAACCCAACCCAGTACCCGACCGAATTGTTCCTAACATGGACGACGCAGAACGTCGCAGCGCGAAGCGCTCTCGCTTTGACCAGACCGAGCCTGAACCCAAAAGAGTATCACGCTTCGATCGCCGGTCTCGTTCTCCTCCTGCGAGGAAGCCGGACTCCGGCCGGGATCGCGACCGCAGCCCTCTTTCCAAGCCCCGTGACAGCGCGACTCCCGATTCCACAAAGCCAGCAGTTGACCCTGCTGCCGCCGCTGGTATGCATTTATCTCGCTACACAGGCCTGCAATATCACCTGTCGCTAACCATTCTGTAGCTGCCGCTGCTGCCCGAATCCAAGCCCAGCTCCAGGCTCGCAAAGGAATCCAACACGTCGATGTCCCTCCCGTCCGATCTACCGGTACTCGAGAAGGCAGTGCCCCCGCGAACATCAATGGAGAGATGTACATTTCCGATGGAGACTTCATCAAGGATATCGAGGTCAACGATCTTCGCAACAGATATCTTCTGACAAAGGGCTCGACCCAGAAAATGGTATTTACCCCTTGGTTAACCCACTGATCACATGTCAGCTCTTGCAAGGCCGCATCTCTTGTGGCCTTCTCCGTTGATGCTGTACAATCTTGTGCGGGATACTCTTGCTTACAGGAGGCACGATAGCTCGCGCAGGGCCATCCACATTTGCAACTGCTGACCTTGGCTGCTTGAATACAGATCAAAGATGAGACTGGTGCCGGTATGCCCGCCTTTATACACGTTGTGTTTGGAGAACTGTTCATTGACCGTTTTCTTTTCAAGATGTCACCACTCGTGGTAGCTACTACCCCGACAAGAGCATGGCTACACCTGTGGTATGTGATTACTTGTCGAGACTGGTCTAACAACGCTCGTCGCTAACGTATTTGACTTTAGAACCCCCCGCTGTATCTGCATGTCACGAGCACGACCAAAGAAGGTTTGGAAAAGGCGGTCGCCAAAATCGAAGAAATGATGAAACAGGAACTTCCCCAACTCGTTGACGAACGTCGTTTCCGCCGCAGGGACCAGGAACAGGTCGAACGTGATGAATACGGTCGTGTAAGTTTGAAGCCCCCTCAGCTATGCCAACTGGGGCTAACGTGTCTACAAGCGCAAATGGCCGGAAGAGAGAATCCCCATCAATCTGGAACCCGTCCCAGGATTCAACCTCCGCGCCCAGGTGGTTGGCCATGGTGGCGCTTACGTCAAGCATATCCAGCAGGAAACTGGCTGCCGTGTCCAAATCAAGGGCCGTGGCTCCGGTTACATTGAGGCATCAACAGGCCGCGAGAGCGACGACGACATGTATTTGCATGTCGCTGGGCCCGATCCTAAGATGGTCGAGAAAGCCAAGGAGCTTTGCGAGGACCTGATGGAGAACGTCAAGCAGCAGTATGAAGAGTTCAAGAGCCGTCCGCCCCGCCAGTACAGCGGTCCCAGGGATTACCGTGATCGGGAGCGGGAGCCCAGAGGGGGCGACTCTTACCATGGGCGTGGCTACAACAACAACAGAGATCACCATCATGGCGGGCACCACGACAACAGCCACCACAGCAGCTACAACAACTCGCCTGCTCCTGGTGGTGGCCCTTCGGTCGCGCCCCCTACTCCTACGGCTCCTGCAGCGGCCACGACGGATTATGCTGCCCAATATGCCCAATACTACGGCGGCGCTGCCGCTGCTGATCCTTATGCCGCAGCTGGTGCGGCTGACCCATATGCCGCATATGGTGGCTATCAAGCGTAAGTGAATTCCGACCTTCGAAAGTGATAGCTTGCTAATGGTTTTAATAGCTATGTCCAACTTTATCAACAGTGGTATGCCGCTCAGGCTGGACAGGTAACTCCTGCTGCTGCGGCTACTGGTGTCCCCGGTGCCCCCGGTGCTTCGGCATCTCCTCCACCTCCGCCTCCTACTGAAGCAGCCCCCCCTCCGCCCCCTCCCCCATCGTCTGCTGCCCCTCCCCCACCTCCGCCTGGCGCTCCTCCCGGAATGTCTGGTGGCTATAGCGCGGTATGTAAAGCTCCATGTCATGACTATCCCAGGCTTAAACTAACCGTCTTCCAGGTCCGCCCGCCCCCTGGCCTCTAGAAATGGCACGTTGACGACATTAGCAGCTCAGAAAGCCAGCGAGTGCTTAGGCCTAGTGTTTAGCCTTACATTCTCTTACAGCTGATGCTTCGGCAGGGATACGAACTCCACAGAAGATAAAAAGAAATTGGCTTAAGCCAAGGGTAAAGATTGTTGTTCATTGTTCAGGATTATCTCATCACACTAGGCTGCTGCCCAGACGAGGGCCGATTAAACTTATAAAACATGACGAAGTGGTGGCACACTGACTCATTACAATAGCGACGCAGTCCCCGATGAGTGATTTGGATAGGGGAGGCAATGTAAGACGTCTCTAAACGCTTCATTTTCTGTGACGTTTTGCCAACAATGCTGCACAGGTTTCTCTCTTTTCGGTATGTTATGAGCGCATAGTTGGACTCGTCGGTTCTAGAGATGCTGCTGTTGTTGAAGTCTAGGTCCAGAAGTGGCGAAGAGTTTGAGACGGACGCTTGACCAGGTAGGTAGATGTTTGATTCGTTTGCTAAAACGATGTGCACAGTCAACATCCCCCGACCTTGTCTAAGTTCCGGGTTCATAAGGTTGAGTTGTTATGCTGATGATTGGTACACTTGGTCGGCCTTTCATATCGATGCTTGCGCTTCAATATCTCTTAAAGCTTCTATGCTTCTTTTCATGTAAGTGTCTACAGTCAGAAGGTGGTAACAAGACTTCAGCAGAGGAAAGTCAGCACACAAGAAAAAAAAAATTGGCGAATAAAGAATGACATGTTAAGTAGACTACTGGTCGAATTGCTGCCGTTGTGAATGGCGTTGTGTTTGTGATAATAGCGGAACAAACAGCTTCGAGATGTTGCGGTACCTGTATCAACGGAACTGAAAGCATTCAGGAACGGGTGTTCAGTGACAACAACCCCCTGAAATTCACAGTGAGGTCTCCCTGCCGCCCTCGTTTCGGTCTCCACCCAAGCTCCTGTGTGGCCCACACCTGCCCGTAGCTTCGGCTTGGCATTACGTCCGTTCACGTTTCCCCAAACGGACACAAGCGGGAGTCCTAGACTTCAACTCCGGTTCAACTCTTCTGAACTACTACTTCAGAGTATTGTCAAATACCGTTTGTCAACTCTTCTGAACTACTACTTCAGAGTATTATCAAATACCGTTTGTCGAACAGCTAGGAATCTGTTCAAAACCGGTGATTACCTCTGTGTCTTTGTTGAACAGAAGATGAGCCACCAACGCTTCCCTTCGCATGAGGTCAAGGAGCCGCATTCAGTGTCGCTCAAAGTGTTGAGGTAGGTTTTAGTTACCTGATTTGATACCGTCGCACCATTCCTAGCTTTCTCTTATTTGAGTAGTGTAGCTAATCCATCCCATCTTCAACTTCAAGGTTATCCCGACCCTCGCTGGTGCCGCAGTTCCCACTTCATCCTCCAGTGATTCCGCCGTCCTTGACCTCTCCCGTAGCCGGCCCCGCGCCCGCAGTCCTTCCACAACCTCGCCATCTACCACCCCTACCGGCGTCGCTCGCGTATAGTCCGCTCAGTCCGATCAATAAACATGGAGAAGAAGCACGGGAAGTTGATAGCGCAGGTGGCGAAAGGACAAGAGATGGATACTACAACACCGAGCCCTTCATCCTCTCTCCCATTGTCAACCTCCCACCCTCGTTCGGGTCTGCCTACGTAGGCGAGACCTTCAGCTGCACCTTATGCGCAAACCACAATGCTCCGCCAATTGGCGAGGGCGGCACCAGCGTAAAGAAGACGATCCGCGACGTCAAGATCGAGGCCGAGATGCAAACCCCTTCAGGGCAAACGACCAAGTTAGTCCTGGTTGATACGGCAGGAGATGATAACGCCGGGTCAGGGTCATCAACAGCGAACACCGACAACGACAACGACAACGTCATCACCGGTAATAACGCCGGGAACGAAGACAATAACACGACAGAGACAAAAACAGAAACAGAAACAGTAGCAACCCTCGACCTCCTTCCACCCAACACCACCCTCCAGAAAATCCTCAACTTCGGTCTCAAGGAGGAAGGAACCCATGTCCTGGGCGTCACGGTGTCGTACTACGAGGCCACCGAGACCAGCGGGCGCACGAGAGCGTTCCGGAAGATGTATCAGTTCATCTGCAAGCCGTCGCTGATTGTTAGGACGAAGGCTGGGCCTTTGCCTTCTTTGCCTCCTGGTAAAGCGGGGAAAATGAGGAGGAGGAGGAGATGGGTGCTGGAAGCTCAGTTGGAGAATTGCTCCGAGGATGCGATTCTTTTGGAGAAGGTGAAGCTGGCGGAGGTGCAGAGGGGGTTGAAGTGGAGGGATTGTAATTGGGCGGGGATAGGGGKGGGGGTAGGTCAGGGAGAAACAACGACCACCGGTGAGGGGGAGAAGGGGATCTCTAAGCAAGGTCAAGGTGAAGGTCAGGGTACTCCTAGACGACCGTTTTTGCACCCGGGGGAGTCGGAACAGTTGTGCTTTATCATTGAGGAGAAGGATGGTGGAGGAGGAGACGGAGACGAACAAGGGGAAGAAGGAGAGGCGGTTGAGGTCGAGGAGAAGAATGGGAGGATAGAGTTTGGAGTCATGGCGCTGGCGTGGAGGACGGAGATGGGTAATAGGGGGTCGTTGTTGACGCTGAAGTTGGGCACTAAGCATGTCAAGCCTCGATGATAGCGATAGCGGTAGGTGTAGGTGGCTGGCTGGCTGGCTGAGCGGGTGAGTGAGGTGAGACCGCGGGATGAAAAGTGTGGTGGGTGTGGTGTTTGGGATATAGTACGGCTAGCTTTCCCGTCGAGCGGGATTCCATTCATGCTTGCGTCGATTACATACCCTTTCACTCTCGTGAAATGGTTGCTGCTGGAGGGCGGAAAAGGCGGAAACACTGGTGTTATGCCATGCAGATTGCCTGTTTACTTCTTGTTACGTACGACGGGAAGTCTGCTACTAGCCAGTGGCGTCGGTAAATGGCGGGTAGATGCTATCGACGGAGTGCGTTATCTCGCTCTTGTGGTGAACACGGTGAGCCGTTCATTTTCCTCTGCGTGTCTCTCTTTCTCCCGTCATCAGGTTTATGCCGACCACTCCGACTTTCTGAAATCCCAAAAAGTTCAGGCACAGAATTCCACAGAATTCATCTATTTAAGAAACGCCTTCAGTATCTTTTGACAGGCTATTTAGTTCTCCCCACGATATACCAGGCCACTAGAACACCAGTTCCCGTACCTTCGGGTTGGTCGCTTGGAATGCTGCTCCTGATTTTATTCCAACTATCCGTCAAGAAACCATGACCATGCAACGGGGTCCTCAGATACAATGGTATCCTCGCTTCAATTCTCCCTTCGTGTAACATCACAGGGCTCTAGGACGGGACTTCTCAACTTGAAACCACCACCCGCTTATGTCCGAGCAGTCAAGTCAAGCAATCAAGTCAATGTATGTTGATTGAGACGGCCCTACAAGAGCAAAATCACGTAATCATGGTTTTTTCACCTGTTTTCCAACATAAATTTTCTGCGTACAAATAGATGATACGCAAATAGTAAGGTAATTAATATTGTTTTGTTGTGTAGTGTGCTGTGGTGTGTTGTCTACTTGCGCTTTTTTGACCGCTTTTGTTTTCTATTCGGTGGGTGCCTAACCTACGTAATTAACTCTCACGAAGCACAAAGGTAGTAAGTAATGTAGGTTTCAGAGGCGGAAGAAGTGAAGTATCGGGACTGGCTGATGCAAGATGCGAATGAGAAACCCCCCCCTGTAAGCAAAACAAACATGTGTCAAAGTCAGGTCTACCTTTCTTGATTTTCTTTCTTTGAGCGTTGTTCCTGAGTTCGTGTCTAAATGCGTGTTGATGGAACAAGGCGACGGGGCTGTGTACAGCCCTCAAACTTGATACAACCTCACTTTAATGCCGTAATAATGCTCCCTTGCTTAATGGGAACAAGAAAAGGGGGTGGGGGATGAAACAATGTCGTTGTTACCGTAGTTAGTTTGACGGGTACGACTTCGAGAATCGATGACTTACATGACAGGACATGAAAGGTGCGAGGTGAAGTGAGGTGACACCACGCCATAATTGCCATGTGGTATGATGAGGCTACCTACTTTATTCTCTCTGGGGTAAAGTGGTATTTTTTTTTTTTGGATCTTGCGGTGAAGAGAGGGAGACCGACCCGGAGAGGAGACCCTGAGATCCTGAGGTTCTGAAACTTCTGTTATAATGCTGGGGTTTACCTATGTTATTTATTCCCAGTTATCATCAAATTCCAAACGAGGTTTTCTTGTTCGAGAACTTGAATATGAGGGTGGTAAGAGGGTGAGGGTATATAGTTGATGTTGTTATAGTGTAATGTCTAAATGACGGGTAGATAGGTAAGGTATGAACAAATATGAATGAACAAATTTAGTTTAGGTATGATTCCGTCTCGTCCTGGCTTTGGCTGATCTTGGTTTCTGAGAAATCAATTTACTTGTTTTCCCTTCCCGTTTCTCGGACACACAGAGTAACGGACATACAAAAACAAGATGAGTGCAAGCTCGGGCCCGCCGGCCGGCTATGTAATAGTAGCAATTTGCTTTGTATATGTTGAGACAACATTATAGTACGTCGATCATAAGCTTATTTATGCTATATTTACTTTCACGTCTGGAGGTACTTTGTACCTTTTTTCTCCATATTCGGAGTATTTGTTCCTGTATGATGATGATGGTATTTGATATTGAAATAAGTTTCGGTGTCTTCCGGGTTTTTTTTCTTCTGTTTAATTATGTTGATACTGTAGGGCTAACAGGAGGGAAAGGGAGCACAACCGTTGTTGTTCCTTCGAGAAAACATGCTTTTTGTGTCCACTTACACAGATTACTTCTCCTGTGTCCGAGATTAAGCAGAAAAAAAAGGATGCAGTACCTCCTCTTCTTCTGCTTCAAGACCTTCTTGTGTATCGTAACATTCCTGTTTCATTCTCTTCCCCCCTTCCGCCCGTTGTTCCCGAACAAAAACGTTTTACGGTAAGGGGTCCTGGCTGGGGTAAGGGGGGGTTGTGATACGTACCGAAGCATGCCGGGGTAAGGGAAGCAAGCCTTGGTATTGTTGTGGTGCCGCAGAAAAGCAGTTGTTCTAGGTATGGAAGCAGGTAGTGTGAAGAAACGTTGAATATAATGGGAGGATATCTGTTTTGTGCCTCCCCGTTTCCTTTACAGGCACATCATCGAGTAACTTTGTTCTGGGATATGTGAGTTCCTGAGAGACGTAATAAACCGTAATCTAGAGGGGGAGGAAATGTTCGGCGAGTCAAGCGGACCGATCGATCTCGATGCTTGCTCCTTGACGAGGGTCAATGTGCTTTACTTTAAGAGTGATCTGGAAAACATGGGGTCCATCTCAGTGATGGAGGACGGCGACCAGGTTTCTTCAGCTGATGACGCTATTCCCGGAACTTACATGGGGCCAAGATATATCCATTTCCATCCCCACAAAGCAGGACATCACGAGCCTCAACCACCTTGGTGGCCAGTCTAGTCCGGTTTTCGGTTGACGGACTCCAGAAAATATCAAGGTTGCATCCAATTGTCTTGGTATTGCTCATGAGCGAAGCAGACAGAAGCCTTTGGGCTTTGGGCGAAGACTTCTGCAGTTCTGCTAACCTCCATACAGTATGTACTTCGGCTGGATGTGTGGCCTGTGTTGTGGAAGTTGGAAAAGTCTTGTTTCTCTCTTGTCGGCTTCTATGTGTGGAAGGCAATCAGCACCTAGAATGGTAGCACATGCATGACAGGTCTTCAACCTGCGACACGGCCTTTTAGGCTAGATGTTCAGATGTTACGGTGGACGAGCCGCCGACTCTCCGATTAGCCTCTGCAAAAGGTTTGGGAAGCCCGACGGGTAGTGGAAGAAGTTTGCCTGAGGAGCCGGCGGGCGTTTCATGGAATGGCTATCGGCAGCCATGGCCGAACCGAACGAACTGATGCTGTTGGGCTGCGATCATGTATCATGATGAATTCCCATACAGTACACGGATCTTCTCATCCGCACCTGGCTTGCTGCTGGTGTGGGTAATTGCTCGATGCTAGGTTGTGTGTTGTATGGACGAGATATCATTCTGTCAGCAAATTGCTTCGAAGACACCGATCTGGAGACAAGAAAGTTGACCGGCCAGAAAAAGAGACGGGACAGAAAGAGGCTCAATCGAGCCCCTGCATCGTGACTGAATGGACCTTCTCTGGGTCCTGTTACCCACCAAAGAGGACAACCCCTGACTGCCCCTCAAGGGACTCACTCTCCCATGACCGGCTGGCGGCTAAGCCATTCCCAAAAGGAACAGGAAAGGGGGGCCCGTTGAGGGCCGTTCATTTGGGGATGGTGGAGAACATCAACAGAGGAGGGATCCATCCGATCCATTTTCTGAGGAGAGAAAGCCTCCCGTCCATAGTTTGCGACTATTTCAGGTTCCAATTCTCCAGACCGACGAGCAAGCGGCGGGCGGCGGCCGTTCCAGGCTTTGTCTCGATGAGGCATCATCCCTCCAAAAGTTCTGGGGGTTGCATTCTGTGATGTTGAATCCATCGAGTGGCCATGAGCGTTCGAAAGCGACGTGACTTGCAGAGAGGCACGACAGGATTCGGGCGTCATTCTGGGTGCCATGTGGCAGACAGCTTTGGGTAACTTGTGGTCAGAAATCGGGTTCTTTGGCCCTTTGGTCCTACGTTGCACCGCAGTATCGACGCGTGCTTCAGATATGGAGACGGATCATCATTCAGTATCTGGAGGGTGGAGGGTGGTGGCGCCTGTCGCCTAATCGTGAAGGAAAGAAGATGTCGCCATGAGGCACAGCACAGGCACGACATTATCACCTGCTTGTGTACGTAATATGGCTTTCATTCCTGCCATCGACCGATTCGGGCACGCTTTGGGGCACGATTTGGGGCCTGATCTATGTAACCAAGGCCCAGGAACGGAGATTCCATATCTGGAGGCGTTGCTTTCTCAGGAAGCCGTCGGGTTCCTAGGAGGTGACATGCACCTTTTTGATCGATCTCTTTTCTCGTTTGACACTCATCAACAGAGGAGGGAACAAAGAGATGACTGATGGGCAGGTCCATGAGAGTAGCGGGAGACGGAAGATGGAAGATGGGACAAGCGATTGATCGATCGACGAGCTCCCCTCGTTTATCCTCGCCGAGCTCGCCTACCATGTTGGCTCCCCAGTGCATGCTCATCTACGGAACAGGTTGGTGCTGTCTTGCCTGTCTTTGGACCTGCAGCGATCGACAAGATTATTGCTGCTTTTGCCGGTGGTTGATCATGGTTCGTAAAGCGGAGGACCCTGACGCTCGCTGTTGTCGTCCCTAACTCGAGTCCCTCTTGTTCACTAGCAGGTCGTCCGTCGTCCGTCAGGAACGGGCCGAGACAGGAGAACACGTCTTAGTGTAGCTGGAACACCCAAGAACGTGCCAGTGTCTGTGTGGAAATTACCCTTTTTTTATTATAAAAATAGCCCGAATTCAAGGTCAGTCTGACGTCTTGACTTGGATAGAGAATTGTGACGACGATGGGACGGCGGGAGTCGGGGTTCAGTATGGACCTCTAGCCCCAGGGACCAGAGACTCTGGAGCTACGAGACAGGGGAAATCAGCTCACGGGCTAAAAGTACAACCCAATTTCACCTAGCGCCACTTGGATATTTTTGAGTAAGGGTTTTGGGGCAAAGCCCCCAGATCCGCCCAAACATGTCACAAAGTTACAGAGGTCTTCCCCGTTTCCAGGTTCCAGGGGTGGTTCCGCATGTTTTGCGGTTGGCGATGTCGGCGCAGTCTTGTTGCAATTTCTGGTGTGTTGGTGGTAATCTATGAAAGATTGGATTGGGATGGCACCTCCCATGGAGATAACAGCCCGACCTGATGTTGAATGAGCCTCACGAACCAGACTCTGGATGGCGGCGGGACGGGAACACTCGGGAGATATCGTGGAAAGACAAGCCGTACCTGACTGAGGTACAGTACCTTAGCTGAATCTCCTCGTCCAGTCAGGGCCCGGCGACAGGTGCACATGCGCGGCGGCGGCGGGGACTTGCCCACTGTCTGTTGAAAAAAGCGCCGTCGACCTTACGTTATTAGGTGCCCATTAAAGACGGGCTAGCGATGCAGGGGCACCACCACCCTGGTCACGCCTCCTGCACCTTCTCGCGACCTTGCAACGGGCCCCATGTAGAGGGAAGCTCTGGTGTTGCAAGGGTGAGCTATTAGGTCTCTTTGATAAAAACATTAAAAAAAAACCATCAGCATCGATACACACAAAATCCATGGCTAATACCGATACGAAGGCCTCATGTTGGGGAATGGAGAGTCCAGTTGAGTGAGTTTTTTGGTGGGTTGCGGGACAGGATGAGAGGATTCCCGTCTCTATCTCCAAGTACCTAGGTACAGAGAGAGGTAAGTACAGTAAATAAACATACACATAGCCAGCCGTAGATAGCGAGAGATTGTACTTGTATTGTTGATGGTGGACGCCGCTCCTTATCATGAACTTTTTTTTTGGTCATTCGTCCTCCACATGCCCTTCGATCTGGAGCCCACATCCCAATTCTGCTAGGTAGTCTGTTTTCTTTCTCTGTTTCTCTCTATCCAACATCCATCATTCATCGTCGGCGCATACTGTACCAGAACCCCGTATGTATCTTACCTTACTTTAGCTACTTTTCCCTTCCGTCCTTCCCGTCACTCCCAGTCACCCTCACGCTCCTTATTGCCGTCTTGGCCCTTTGAACAAGAGTGATATAACCTAACTGAACGGATCGGCGCATTTGTTTCCCTAGTTTCCTCCATCTTCCATTTTGCATATCCATAGCGCCCTTTTTCTCTCGCGTCTGGCAGCCCGCCCGTCCGAGGAAAACCGGCAAAGTCGAGGGCCATCGCAATCATTTCACTTTGAGTAGGTCCTAAATATTGTAGAGTAGCGGACAAAAGACAGACCTCTGACAGCCCCTGGCTCTACAGTACATCGCACCAAACCCCAAGAGGTCCCAAACTCGACCGCCCAGAAACGTCAGCGGTCCCCCGGTCCACACTGTTAGCGCACCCCTGGACTTCCACTTTTGGAGACCCGTCCCCCGACCCCGTCCCGTACTCTACCCCGTCAATCCGTCCCCGACCACAAGCACGCTGCGAGCCCGCCCCGTGTTGCCCTTCCACAGTCCCAGACCGTCCCTCTTCGCAACCCATCCACTCCAATCCCGTCCTACCTACCACTGACATTACACGGCACCACTTCCGTCCTCCCGTCCATCATCCTGTTCACCAGGCCACCACCACTGCTCCTCAGACTCTCTGGAAACATCATCCACCCATCACCATCCGCTCTCTGACACGACTGGACTGGACCTTGAATCGCACATCCTCGCACTCGCAGTAGGGCCGTTATCTGTCCGCTACCAACCCGCTACTGCACTCCAGCTGCAACTCGACTGCACCCGACCTGCACCCAACACCGCCTACATCTGCCGCCGTCGTTTTGGTATCGGCACTGACTGCAGTCACTGCTCCTCTTCCTCGACCTCACTCCTGCTCACCACCCACACCGATCCATCCTGTCATTCACTCTCTTGTTGCCCTTGTTCGCCCACGATTGTCTGCATTTACCGATTCAGTTTCCATACTTGAGGTTTCCTTCCAGCGCGCCTCCCCCGTTTTCTATCCCAAGCACCCGTCCGATCCTTCTGAGAGACGAAAGCCCGCGGGCGAATCCCAAGCGCGACACACACACAAACCGTGACAAAACACCCACGGCTACCTACCCGACGAATCGAGCCTGGAGGGGCAATTCACGACATCGCCTCGGCAAAACATTCACCGATTTTTGGAGGACGGAGAGGAACACACCAGACACAAAAGAGGGGGATATCACAGCTCGGTTCGCCGGTGAAATTGATATGTCATGGATAACTCGTCTACGCCCCTCGCCGACTACTTCTGGATCGCCGGCATAGAGACCATCACCTATGATGACGACAGACAGGAAGAGAGCCTCAGCGCCTCGCTGGACACGCTAGAAGACACCATCATTGAAGATGGAGAGGGAGAGACCGAAGGAGAGGATGAGCTAGGTGATGCGTCGGGTATTTCCTCTCCACGCGCCGGTGGCCATCCCCGCCATTCTCGCCAGAACTCGGGGAACCGCTTGTCGGCACTCTCCAAGCTCTCTTATAACCCGTCGCTGTCAAGCGATAATGACATCGAAGGTAACACCAGAAGTAACAGAAGCAGCGCGACTATCCGACCCCTCCCCCTCCCTAACTTCGGGAACGGTGCCGGCAACGGTAACTCCAACAACACCTCCAGTGGAAATGCCACAAATTCCAACAACACCAACGGTGCCGGTGCCAATGGCGTCAAATGCACCAATGGAAACAACACAACCTCGCCCGCCGCGTCCCCGAACCCTAACCAAATACCCATGTTCGATGCCCTCGGCCAGATCCCGATCCAAGACGGCTTTCTCTCCGACCTCGACTTCGACAAGGCCCTCCTCAAGTTCGCCGCTGAGAGGGAAAACTTCCTTGACGATCTTACCTTCAGCGCCGGCGCTAAGCTCCAGTCGAGGCCACCCATGGTGAACCCTAGAACCGAGAAACTGAAAGTGGACGACGACCAGAGCGGCCGAAAGAGCCCCCTTAAGAGCATCCGTGGAAGCATCCGCCGCAAGATTAGTTTTAGGGACATGAGCAGTGCCAGGAAGCAGCCCATGACTCCCAGAGCAGGTACTAAGCCCACCGAATCAACCCCCCGTGTGATCCCCAACCCGTATCGGGCCTATACTCACCCACCCTTAACCCCAGCCTCCATCCGGACAGCAAAGCGCCTTAGCAACTACAACTCGGTCATCCCGCCCCCGGAACCCCTGAACGCAGACCCCGACATGCACCCGCTTAAGAGGCGGTTCGAGCCGGTCTTACTGGACAGGTACCCTTCGCGCGATGCCACCGTGGACGAATTGTCCAGGAGAGGCCGATTCCCGGACTACGTGCCCATGTTTGCCTTCCCCAACGACATTCAGATCGTTTCGTCGGACGACCGCCCCCGCTCGACATGGCACGGCTTTACCATGACCTCGGATGACAACTCCAAGATCTATGGAATCTGTATAATCGTTTGGACCGCGCTGGACGCCGAGACGGCGGAGAATGTCGAAAAGAGATGCGAACAATGGCGGCAGAGGCATATGAGCAATGAGGAGCGGGAGTTGGCCGCAAGCTTGGGCATCCGTTTGGCAGCGGAGCGTGCTCATTTGTCGCAGTTGCTGTCACAGCTGCCGTCGATTCCTTCGGGATCTGCTGCTAGGGAGTCGCTGGATGAGCAGATCAGCTCGGTCGAGGAGAAGATCAGCTTGATGACGGAGATGCTGAGGCCGCTCAGGCACGGAGCTGCGTCCAAGATCGACGGCCTCACGGCTGGCGAAACCGGCCTTTGGGTACCGAGGGCTTACGGAATCCTTGGCAGGGATCCATCCAAGATGACCTTTTGGAAAGAATGGCTCCGAGCTGTCACCGTACCCATGACGGACGGTGCCATCTTGAGGGTTCCTCCAAGCTCTCCCAAGATTGGGCGGTGGCAGCCCCTTGAACGCTACGTTGTTAACCTGTGCACCGAGGCATTCAGCCCCCTCAGCTCGCTCACCCAAGTTGAGCTGGGCGTACGCGAATTGCGGCTTTATGCCCGCAAGGAGGCTGCCAATGAATTGCCAGGATCGCGCAACATCGACATCTATGCCCTGTTCAGATGCTTGTCGCTGGAGAACATTGTGCTCTTGTTCGAGTATGCCATGTCCGAGTCTCGAATCATCTTCCTATCATCCCACACGGGCATGTTGCACCTCGCCTGTCACGCCTTGGCGAATCTGCTGTACCCCCTGAAATGGGCCAGTATCTTCATTCCTGTGTTACCCGCTCGGCTGATCTCAGCCCTCGAGGCCCCATGCCCCTACATTGTCGGCATTGAGCGGCGGTACGAGAACATCCAACTACCTGACGACGACTATGTGCTTGTGGATCTTGACAAAGACATCATCGATGCCACGGCACAGGCCGTCCCGCTCCCGCGCCAACACAGGCGCAAGCTCATGTCTCTGCTGCAAATCGCGGCTCCTCACAAGCTGCGATACGGTGTGGCTACCGGTCCGCCGCCTTATGCGATCGAGGCCTTCCCCTATGACGCATTTTCCGCAGAAAACGAGGCGCTATTCAACCCGTCGGCAAAGGCAAGCACTCTGGGAAAATGGGTGACACAGAACTCATCCACCTTTGCCGAACCAGATCCGCCAAACAGTATGCGTACTCCCCTGTTCAACGCATTCTCGCAGGCGAGGCCAGACTCCGGGCATGGTCGCCCCACAACCTCAAAGTCAGGCAAAGGGAGCCCGCCCTCGTCTATATCGCCTGTCTCGATGCACTTCCCCCCATTGCCCACCACACCCGTGTCGCGTAGTGATTCTGGTTTCGCTATTGCGGCAACCTTGAGAGAAAAGCGCTCGGGACACTTCGATGAGAAGTCCAGACGTAGTTCGTCTTTTGGTATGGACAAGAACGGACCACCTCACCCACCACTTCACAGGCCCAGTCTGCCTTTCTTGATCGGGCACGCTCAGAACCTTTCGATATCGTCCATCTCGATCGATTCACAATCCTCCTTCGGAGCGTATGCGCCCTCGACTTATGCGCAGTCAACCATTGCCGCATCTACCATCATGCCCAACATGATGGTCCAGCCTGTCAAGAACACGGAGAACACAGTCTGGGTTGAGGGTCACTGCTTCAACTGGACTCCTAGCGAAAAGGATTCCATCTGCACCATCTGCGATGATCGGTCGGAGGGTAACGGCCTCTACAAGTGCAGTGGCTGCAGCTGTCTTGCCCATAACCATTGTCTTGGCTTTGCCTCGCTGGTTTGCCCGGCAGCTTTCCATCCGGATCGCGTTAGGGCCGCATTTATCCGTTGCATGGCAAGCTTGCTTTACACTTATAGAAAGCACCTTGGACGACCTACTAAGGAACAGAAGGCGAATGGTCAGCATTATGCCTTTGATATGGATGGGTTCATCAGGAGTCTGCCCTACGATCAACAGGATTATGCGACCATGCTGAGGGATACTCAAGGTATGTTCTGTCTTATTCCTGCTTTTTTTTCTTGCTCAAGTCAAATAAACTAACCATTCCGTAGCGTTTAACGAATTTGTTCACGAACGCGAGAGAACACCCCCGTCCGACCCCGCCATTCGACTATTCGACGAAGTCATCCTGGCCAAGAAGGCCCGCGGTCGTCCCGTCTTTTCCCAGGGATTCTCCCGTCTCTCCACCATCCGCGCCTCCCACGGCGTCTCCGCTTTTGGGCCGAGCAGCGCGAGCGCAGCGAGACAGAATAAGAGTCCGGGGTACCTGAACGACACGACGGACCATATCTGGCGGACCGCCTCGGTACCGGTGCCCTCGTCGACCAAGTTCAACGACGGAGACAACTACAGGTCCATCGTCACGCGTGTGCCGGCTAGGCTGGATCCCACCTTGATGAAGGAACCAAGGGCAATACAAGGGGTCCCCAGACCTGAGCAGGGCCGGGTGAGGGGGCTGATCAGGAAGCAAGTAGCCAGCATGCTTGGACCGCCCACTCCGGATTTCAGGGTTCCATAGGTCAGTCAGACCAGGCAGGCAGCACTAGAGGCAGCAGCATATACGGCGCTTTTTGTATGGGCTGAATTGTGTCAAGAAACTTGTAGTAACTGTATAAGTTGTAATTTTGCGTTGTGGTTGGTGGTGGTCTAGCGCGGGGAAAGAAAGAAAGATGCTGCTGCTAATAATTATGTTTTTCTTGGTTTTGGTTTTTGCCATCTTGTTTGGCTGTGGAAGAAAGAAGCAAAAGCGGGTGGGAGCTGGCTGGGGTTAGGGGAAGGTGGGAACATAGGGACGGTGGCATGAGGGATTGATATTGAATTGTTTTTTTTTGCCTGGGAAGAAACACACACACACACACACACACTCACATCACACGCAACACATTTGCATCTATGGACACTTGTCTTTTTATCTTACTTAGTACCGCCCACGATCGCACATAACATCCACAAGAGAGTGTACAGAGAGAGAGAGTATAAAGGTGGTGTGGCCCTGTCTTGGTGGCTATAGAGAAGGCATGCACGGGTGGTGGTTTTTTGGGGGGAGGAAGGAAAGCAAAGGAGAGATTGTACATTGGTGTAAGGAGACAAGAGGGAAATAGACGTTGCATATAAGTGAGAAGCATACACAATAAACTTCGATACAAACAAATACCATACATAACAACGGGTATAGATAGTGCTTCTTTGACGGCTAGCTATGTACGAATCAAACGCAACAAGAACAACAGAAAACTGCCATGCTAACACGCTTTAGCCATCTACAAGGAGGAACACGAACGTACCGGCGCGCCATGCAGCTAGCTGTAAAGACCATCATGCCATAATAATCATCGCTTCCTATTTCCGCGAACCCAATACTAATGAGAATAAAATCAACTTTGTTTCCCCCAACAACCTAAAGATGAGGAACACCAGCGCTCTGCATGATCAAGTTTACGATACTCAGGAAACCCTCACCGAGAATGAAGCCCTAAAAAGAAAGAAGAAAAGCAAAAGGTGTTAGCGACCTCTTTCTTTCTGACACCAAAGCGAGAGCAAGGAAGAACGGAAACTTACCGAAGCCAAAACAATCAACGGCGTATCCTGCCACCCCATCACCCCCTTCCACCACCACCCAAGTAACCCCCCAATCGTCCTAGCAATCGTAAAACTAGGCACATTATACATACCCACCGCCACCGCGATCCCGCCCGGGATCAACGCCTGCCACCTCTTTCCTTTATCAGTACCAACCTTATCAACAATGACGATCCTCGCAGCAGTGGTGACAGCAAACAGCGCGGCAGAGCCGACAGCCCATTCCTTAGCCATGGGCGGTAACCCTTCGCCGGTGACGAGGCGAGCGGTGAAGATCCACACGTAACCGGTGGGAACCTGGAAAAGGGGACCGGGAATGGTGTAGACGACGGTGTAGAGCTTGTAGATGAAGGCGCTGACGATGGCGCCGACGGTGGCGCCGATGACTTGTCCGTAGAATTGGGCTTTGGGGGCGGCGCCGAGGAGGTGGCCTGTTTTGAGGTCTTGCATTAGGTCGCCGGCTTGGAGGGCGCCCTGGATGTTTAAAATGATTGTTAGTTATCAGATCAGATCAGATAAGGAAACATGAAGAAGGAAGGGGGCAAGGGGCAAAGTACGCACAGCTTCAGAAACAGCTCCAGCAACTAGATTGATCAAGACGCTATTCTTGTTCGACTGCGGGATGATGAAAGCAAAGAAGAGCTGTGCCAACTTGCTGATGCCTGACACCGGGTTCAGATCGGTCTCGCCCAACGCCCGGACGCCCATGATGCTCAATACCAGAGCCATGAACACGGCCGTGACGGTGGCGTAGAGAGGGACGAGGTTGCCAAAGACAAAGTGGATGCAGCCGATGCAGAAGACGATCGAAAGCACCAGCCCGATGGCGACGGTCCTGTCACTGACTTGCTGGTCGGGCGGGGCGTCATCGTATTCCTCTTCCTTTTCCTCTTCGAGATCTTCCTGGATGCGGTTCAGGCCTGACGAGTGTCGTTGTCTCAACCCGCTGTTGAGGTGGGTGTACTCCTCGTCGTCGTCGGAGTTCGAAGCCTCGGTGATATCAGAAAGTCGTCTGCCCAGCCTTGGTCTCGTCGGTCCTCCCCTCGCCGCATCATTGGTGTTGATGACCCTATAACCCGACCTCGCCACCTGTCTCCTCGTCTTGTCGCCCTGGCCCAAAGCTTCCTTCGCCCTTTGCACGATGCCATGTCCTTGAACCACCACCCACTTAACCGCCTTCCTCACTCCCTGAACTCTCACCACCGACCGCCCAGCCAGCCATCCCAAGCTGACCACGGAATCAGCCAGCATGATGGCCAAGCTAACCCACACAATCCACCCTTTACTCCCCTTCTCCCAATCATCCACGTCGCCCGGCGCCCAGCCCCGATTCTTCGCCAGCGGCGAGAGCACGCCCCATCCGATCACCGCCCCCAAAAGCATGTGCAGCGTCGTGGCAGGGCCCATGATGATGCCCTGTCCGACATAGGCCAAGCTGGGATTCAGCGTCCACAACCACGTCGTAGCGAGGTAACTGCCGAAGATGGGAATCGACCTGAGAGCCGGGACAAAGTACGTCGACAAAGTAAAAATGCCCGAGACAAGGAAGCAGACCAGCAAAAGGTTGAGATTCCGTCGCCACGAAGCCGAGTGAGGTTCCGCCGCAGCCTCTCCCTCCTCTTCCCCCATGTTGTTGTTGTCACCCGAGCTCGCCGAAACAACAGCACTCCCCGACTCCTCCTGGGCCGCCAGACTCGCAAAAGTCGCCGGATCCTCATGCCTCTCACTTTCACTCGCCCTCTGCCTCGTCTTGCCATGCAACACAGATATCAACACGGCCGTACTAAACCCACTGGGGAACTTGAGCTGTTCCTTTATAATCACCTGCCTCCTGAGGGGTACCCCAAACACCACCCCAAAATAACACAATCCCAACCCCCAAACCACCAACTTCCCCAATCCCAAATCCAGTCCTGGCCCCCCGCCTTCGTCGTCCCTCAACAAAAACTGCATAGCAGGAATAACCCCCACAAACCCACACCCAAGCGGCATGATAGCCATCGACCCGGCGACCGTCTGCACCAAAACATTTTCCACCGGACTAAACGGGAATTTCAGGCGTTGCGTCAAGAGCCGAAAGACGCCGAACCCCATTAAGGAAGCAGGCATGCTCATGATGCTGACCCACCCCGTCTGCAGGCCAAAGTACATGTTGGAGAAGCAGATGATGAGGCCGACGCCCAGGCCGACGAGGACGCCCCGGATGGTGAAGGATTTACCCTCGATGAGGGGGCGGGGTGGGGAGTGTGGGTGGAGGGAGGGGTCTGATGAAGAAGAAGATGATGACGAGGAGGATGGGGTGAGGGGGAGATCCGTGTTGGTGTCCGTGGGCTCGGAGGAGGTGGATGGTGGTGCGGCCGGACCGAGACTCGGGCCCGGACCCGGAG
>RANY01000593.1:0-22552 GCA_009805235.1 Neurospora pannonica FGSC 7221 | reverse complement strand
CCTTGACGGGGCGCGCGGGAATGGCGGGCTTGGCGGCCGGCTTGGGCTTGGGACGGTCGGGGATAGATGGGCGGGAGGGAAGAGATGGGCGGGAGGGGATCGCCGGGGGTGAAGGCTTTCGTTCTGTGACTGCGGCGGGAGTGGGAACAGGCTCCTTTGGCTCGGGTGTCTCGTCCTTGACCTCGGGCTTCTCGGCGAGCTTTTCGTCGATCTTGGGCTCAGGCTCCTCTGTACGGGGAGAGACCTTGGGAGACTCGGCTGTGGCCTCCTCCGTCTGCTCCTCGTCTTGCTGGGGAGTGGAAACCTCGGTCTGGAGCTGCAAGCTCTCCGGGCTATCCTCCCAGACGTCCCGGCTGGGGAACCTCTGAGCCATGGCCGGCCTGGCGGCCTTGGCGGCCTCCTTCTTTACTTCCTGCAGAAGATGGGGCTGGCCGTGGACCCAGGAAGGTTTTTGCTGGTGCGAAGAATGCTTGGGAGTACTCGACTTGACGAAACCATCGGGGCCGTTTTCCCGAGCTTCCTTTTCAGCAAGCTCCTCTTGCTGACGGGCAAACGCTTGAGCAAAGGTCTCGCCCTCGCGAGGTTCTATCTGGGGCTTGGCCTGCTCCTGACCCTCTTCCTCTTGCTGCTCCGCGGAGGGTTCCGGGGTGGAAACTTCCGCAGTGTACATGGTACTGCTGGGGGCGTCCTCCCAGACGTCAGCACTGGGGAAGCGGCGCTTGTGCTCAGACTTGGGCCTCAGAGGAACCTCAGGTTTCTTCGCGGGTTGTTCATCATCCTTGAAGAGGGGCTCGTACTCTTCGACATCCTCTAGAGGGGTGGAGCGCATCTCAAAAGAGTTCTCCTTGTAGATGCTGGCCGGCCTACTAGTCGGGCGGCTCTTGGGTTCAGCACTTTCGCGGCGCTCGGGCACAACGGCCGGTTCGTGAGCGTAGGGAGATGGGTTCTTTGCGACCTCATCCTCGGCAAGGATAGGCGCAGTGTACTCTTCATCCTCTTCAGCCGCCGGTGCTGAGCCATCCATGGACTTGCCTCTTGAGCTGCGACGGTTGGGCTCGTCCACGTGAATAATGTTCTTGGGTTCTTCGTCCTCCTCTAGAGCGCGTGACTCGCCATTGTCATCTTGTACAGCAAAGGTTGGCTTAACAGGAGACTTGCGGCCGGAGGAATGAGGGCGGGGAGACGCGGCGCGAGAGGTAGACTCCTCAATGGCTTGCCATCCAACCTGTTCGCTGGGGGTACCGGGGTAGTTCTGGACACCTGTGGGCAGAACATGTTAGCCAGGCTAGAACAAGCATGATAGATTATGCATACGAGTTGTGCTTACCAAGACCAGAGCCACGACTGGCGGTTTCCCTCACAATCTTGTTCAGATTCTCGCTGCTCATCGAAAAGTTGTTGGCACGATCGTACTGGTAAGGCGTGTGCTCCTTCTTGAGAGCCTCGGGGTGCTTCTCGTAATATGCCTTTTCAAGCTTGTCAACAGCAAACACACCATGACCGTGAAGGCCATAGCTGCCGGGAGGAAGGCTGCCACGGGCAGAAGTCCTACGACTGTGATGCTTCACCTTATCGGCGGTTGAGCCAGGAGCAGGCGATGGGGCCTGGACATCACCAGCGTTCTTGTACATAGGTACTTGCTGGCCAATCTCGGGAATACCATGCTCGTCGTCGAAGTCCACGGACAGCTGGCTAGTAGTACTAGCCTTCTTCTTAAGACTCCTATTGGACGGAAGAACGTGCGTAGACTCGTCGTTACTGCTGGGACGGCCAATTCCGAAAGCCGCGGCTCTGTCGCTATCAGTGCGTGTGACGGCCATGATGCGCTGCTTGGCATTGGCAGGAGGCAAGGACGGCTTGGGCGCATGGAGCTTGAGATCGTGACCGATAGTCCTAGTCTGCTCGGGGGCAGTGCTCTGCTCGCTCGAAGGAGTGTTCTCGGTGATGTTGGCATATTCCATGCCCTCTTGACCGAGCGAGGGCAGGTCAACAGACGTGGATCTCTTGATATCTTCGCCATTGTGACCGTTGCGCAGGGGATGCGCCGACTTGGGCTGAATAGGCCCCTCGTTAAGAGGCGAAGGCGCAAAGCGGTTCGGGTTCGGGCTCATGGAGCGCTCGATGCGGTTCTTAAGCGGGCGTGGAGGGACCATTGGAGCTGGCTGTTTCTCCGTACTCCTAGACGGTCTAGGGGGGATGGGAGGCTGAGATGCTGTGGTAGACATGGTGATATCTGGGCCCGGGACGAGTCGAAGCTATGTATGTACGGTGTGTATAATGGAAGGAATGTTTCCGTTCGTTATCAGCCGGGGTAAGTCTGGCTCAGTGACCAATATCTCGGATCTCTGGATAGGGATGTCGAGGTGTGATGCACGTGTAAGTGGCAGTGGCGGGTATGATGGGTCGTGTAGTTTCGTCAAAGTCACTTGTGTAAGTGGCTCGGTACTAAAGTGACTATAGTAGGAACGTGCGCCTCAGGTTAGCCCAGGTTCGCTGCCATGTATTCAAGGTTGTAAAGACACAAGTCAATAGTGACAGAGGTAAAGGATGCAAGATAAGTGCGCCTGGCCCGGCAGAACAGGACAATGCAGGTAAGGCGGTGGTAATCAAGTTGATTCTGCGACAAGGGTGTGTTGAAGGTGAAGGGAAGTGAGGTGGGTGTGGTGCTTCGTGATCTTTCGTGATAATGATGGGTGGTGATACGGCAGTGTCCGGCCAGAAAGGGGCAACCCGGGGCAAAGCCAGGGCTTCCGGATCGCCGTTCCCCTTGGACACCGCTTGTGGTTTTGGACGGGTCGCAGTAATCTGGAAACACCGCGCTTGCGTCCATTCGGTTGGGATCCAGTGCGTCTCGGTTGTTCGGTTGGGGCGGCCCTTCTTTCTGTTGGGAGGAATGGAATCGTGGAAGGTATTCCAAGACTTTGTTCAGGCAGCCTTCCGCCGCAAGATAAGAAGTCTTGTCACTGCCATGGAAACTTGTACCGAGAAGCCCGGCACCGTCTGATAAGACGATACTGAGTACTTCTCTTTGCAATAGCAGTACATGTAGCTGGAAGATGTGCTTCCGCGTGTAACTTGAGCTTCTTCAGGTCTGAGTGTAGCTATCACGGGAAGGAGGGACATGACCATTGCCCATCCGCTTGTATCATACAAGCTTCGAGCCGATGTCTTCCCTCGTTTCCTAGCTTCTCAACTTCACCCATTGCTTAGTATTATCCGCACCTCTTCTGCCGACCCAGGATCACGGAGACTCGGGAGTTTGCTCAGAGTGGTCAGGTTCAGTGAGGTTGACCCGGATTCATGGAAGGTGATGTTGATGGAGGGGCTTGAAGATTGTGTCGATGTCTTGGCTAGGCAGATGCTGGGGCAGGATCGGGGAAGATGGTTGGGGACGGAATGACAAGCTGGGGAAATCAGATGGGATGGCGTGTGTCACTGTACTGCACTCACCTAGAGATAAGGTTCCGTGTTGACAATGCAAGTATAATGGTGGTGATATCGGGCGATTAGGTTCATAGGAAGGGTTAAGTCGGGGTCAATTGGAGACTGAAAGGATAAAGTGGCCTCTCTTGCTTCGTTTCGTTCTTTAAAGAAGCTCAGGTCAGGTCGATCGAGTAAGTTGCGAGTCGAAGCAATAATGGAAACGGATTTGCGATGGAAACTCTTGGGGGCGGCGCGCTGGCCACTTATATCGTCTTTATTATGTTTTAAAAGAGTGTTCGTCACTCATCATTCATGCCGCACTTATACTCTACTGTCCCGACTGTCTATCCGCACAATGAATTGTCTCCTTCCATGACCAATTGGGGCATTCATCTGCATGCTTTCTCCAGACTCTCACGGCATGTGCATCGTCAATGGCCTCATTAGGCTTAGGACAAAGTGCCCAATGCCCCTCGCCGTCATTTGCGACTCCAACCGCCATCGTACCGCAAAGGTACCGCCAAAGCCGTCATGGGGCGCATACAGTGTCATTGTACTGCTACACGGTACGAATCGACCGGTTCCTGATCGAGTCCTCTTTACGATGTAGCCATCTGACCGTCAAATTCTGCCGTCCAGCCGAGTTGATCCCGTACTTATAAGTTGGTTAACTGTCATCTTCAGAGTCCTCTTTTTGCTCCAGTTGAAATCCAATGTTGTGGTTCAAACATGGTCAGACAGCTTGAGCAAAGTCAACTGAAGAAGAGGTGCTCATCAAGGTGCACACCTCAAAGCTCCCCCTGGCAGCGCCTCAAAGAACATTTCAGGTTTTCCAGCGTTAAACCCCCTTTCAGGACACCCCTGGAGGCCCCGTCATATCTCTACCCCACCATTGCCCCACCTCTTTGAGATGCAACGGGCTGCAGCTTCCTCGACCACAGCCAAGTCCTGCCAAAAGCTGACACTGAAGACTTCCCAAACAGCTCTGGACTTCTGCAATCGAGGCCCAAGTGACGTGAAGAGTTTTTACCAGATGTTGTCTTCTAACCTTTCTAGAACATTGGGCATCTGACTTTTCCCCTTTCTTTTTCCTTCTTTCTTCCCGCTCCTCCTTTTTGTCTTATCAACAGCCAGCTCGAGCACTTTGTTGTTCTGTCGAGGTTCAGGTCTTGAGGATGGAGAGGAGCGGATACACCTTAAATAGGTGGGGCCTACTGATCTGCCTCAATTCTTTCCACTTCATGACATGGGGGTTTCGATGATTGTTCTTGATGAGACTCGGAAACAACACCAGTGAACAAGAGCACACGGTGTTGCCGTGATGGTTACTAAGGCTACTACACAGTCTAGCGAGACGGCAGCTCCGGTGAAAAATGTCCAAGACTCCGGGCCGTTCCCCTCACTCATCTTCCCAGCTCTTTCTCCTCCCCTCTCGGTCCCAAGAGATGTTGGGAATGCAGCAAGCCCCAAAAGAGACACAATTCGCAAAGCTCCAGGCCAATCACAACCGCAACACGACGTTGTGCCTAAACTTAACGGTGACCGCTTCTTTACGCCAGGGCAAGCTTCTGTGCGATTTGACGCACCTCTTGCATATCCAAAAAAACGTATTCACGAGCTATGTATGAACTTCGTCAAGTATAGGACAGGTACCGGTCTTTATCTCGCCAGTCTGGGGCTGTGCGTGTTGGCTCCTTGCTAGCCGAACACGTATTGTAGCTTGACCACCGTTCGTGATAGCAGAGTTTCAGACTTCCACAAAAACGTTACGTCTTCGTTCTTGTGTCCAAGTGCTATGTAGATGTAGTCGAAATCAAGTGAAGGAATCTCTCGATCGTGATGATTCTCCAGCAAAAAGTTAACTTTTTTCCGACAAACAGAACCCTGAAGAAAACAATGGCCACAAAGCATGACGCAATCCCCATTCGATCGTCAAGCTCCAGAACTACATAACATCACATCATCCCACGCACAACAACGGGGAGGGCCCTTTCACCTTTGTCAAGCAAACCCTCCCGTGGCAACAACGTCGGTTTTTTAGTTAACAGAAACTCAAACAACTACAAATCCAAATCACCTCAAAAAAAGCCAAAAACGCGGGGGAGCCTGTTAAAAGACTTTTCGGGACATTAACCTACCGTGCCCCTACACGATCGTGGCACAAAAAAACCACTGCAAACCTGCATGACGGACCATTCAATTTTCGATACGTCCAGAAACGCTTTCTCTTCGGTAACTTGCATGAGACCAGCCAGGTATTATGTCATTTCCCGGTTCCATTGTCACGATCCTTTCAACATTATCTGCCCACAAGACAACCAAACAGGAACCGATCCTACCAAGCAAAACATACCCGAGAAAAAAAACCAGAGAAGAAACAGCTGATAACTATCCGTTTTCATGCAAGACATCGATACTATCCGAAAGGCGGTCAACCACGGCCACGAACTCCCCTCCAACTCAGGTACATACCTCTGTCTCTAACCCATGACACCTCAACCCCAGCTTTTCTTTCTCGACTACGTAGCACAAAACCGCCGTTTCCTATTTCGATTTTCCATCGATCACAAGACCATTTTTTTTCTGTATGCAGTGCGCAAGTGTACGGGCCGTCTCAAGCCCTCAAGGATTCCGTCCGAGGCGTGCGAAATCGCGGGGAAATTAACCCCGGACTCCCAGAGACATCACACAATTAAACAATGTGTGTGTAATTAGCAGCAGCTGATTGGCCGACAAGCTGTTAATGATCGAGGGAACTCGAGGGAGACAGCCCTTGGCGTTTATGGTCTTCATGGGCGTTCTCTGGTCAAGTTACACGGGACGAAACGGGTTGTGATATTAATTCTCAAGAGTAAGAAACATCAGTTTCGAGCACGGTATACCGTGGTGGTACTTGGTATGGTTATTTAAGTCGGCTATTAGATGCCAACTCCTAATGACTCCGAATAGCTCAAGGAATTCCAGCGATGAACTCAATTGATCTAAACAACATACATATCAAAGAGTGCTGGATTATCACGATGCGGTAATGGAACACACAGGAAACCCCTCAGCATACTCGAATAACCGTAAAACGGATGTCACAGCACGTAGTAGTTTGAGGGCTGACGCACCAAAAGAACTGACGGAGGTAATAAGATGTTAAAGATGAAGAAGAAAACAGAAGCTGAGCTACATTGGATGGAATGAGGTAAGGGTTCTTATATGCGATGACAGATGGGATGAAAAGACCAAAGACCAGATGGAAACCCAAGGATCTGACGGGTGCTAGCATGTGCCATCACAGCGGGGGAGTTTATGATGCGGACTGTCAATGACTTTCCTCAGGACGATAAAGCAAGCTTGTATCAGTCCCTCCAGCGTTGGTTCAACGTTTCCAAGGTCTCGGGTGAGGGTGCTTCGTTCGTCAATGATAACTTCATGTCCGGCCAGCTGTGAGCAGACCAGTATAGGAGTCGTCCACCTTGTCCACTGCAGGATAGAAGTATTCTGTCACTTTGCGCAGTTGGAAAAGTTTGAACGCGATCACATATGATGCATGAGAGAGAACGGAAGTACAGTCAAACAAGATTTATTTCTATGATATAACACAGGAGGTACTCAGAGGAGAGGCGAGCCCAGGCCCACCGACCTCCGGTCAACACTCCATGCCTGTATCCTTCATTATTTTATACGAACCAAGTTTCCACTGAATAGAGCATGTTAGCCATGTTTCGCTTGCTTGCAGATATGTTCCAATGGGTGTGTTTAGGGCAAAGCATGAAGTGAATGCAAGCTGTAATCTCAGAAGGAACAATTGGTACAGTCCACGTATGGCTGTATCAATACCTCATCACCCGAAGGCATAGGAATCCCTTTTATCATCATGTATAGCAGCGGTGGGAAGGGGAAGGGTGGAGCGAAGGCGAGGAGGAGTCGGGAGAATAGAGGATGAGGCCGTACCTTGTTCATGAAGGCTGTATCTTGACAACGTCATGTATTCAACACTACCATGGTTGTAATGAAGCTACCCACAACGACACCGGTGATCATCTGAGAGCTCTTCCTAGCCGACACCAGAACTCTGATACGTCAGGTATGCGATCAAGAGTCCACGGTCACTGTCTAGTCCCAAATGCCTCTATGCGTCTGGTGCTCAATCGTGACTTAGATGCGGCGAATGCGCCGTTTCTGATCGTGCTATATCTGCCTCGGCCGCTACCACTTGGTAGGAACAATCGGGCCTCAAGCTGTCAGGCAGCCTCCTTCAGCTCCTGGCGCCTAGCCGTGACAAGGTCCGTCTTCGCGGTATTTTAAACTCCCGTCAAGATCGCAACAGATCGTCGTCGACTGGACCTCGCCAGGCAGGCAGCCAGGCAGCCTAGGGTACCATGCCGTCCATGCGGTTTGTAGCAAAAGAGCTGTCGGCGTTTGTCTACAAGAAATCTGCACCAATTGTTAGCCTTCTGAAATATTAGACAGACGCATTGGTTGTAGAGTAGAGAAAAGCAAAGATTTGCAAGGTGTGTCAGACTGTTGAGCTTGATATATTAAGTGTTCAACATAAGAGATTCAGTTGTTTGAAGAAGAATAAGTCATCATCCGAGGGGAATTGGTAAACAGAAAATGCGATCGTGTCTTACCTGTTTGAAGTTAGTCAACGACGGCGCCGGTGCGCCAATTGCCTCTGTTGTGATGGCATCGCCGCGGGCCAAACAGAGGCGCAAGAAGTTGGGACGGAAAAAAAAGTTGAAGAGGAAAAGCTCCAAAACCCCTGCCGCGAATTTTATGCTGGCGAGAAGCAAATGGAAGGAAAGCTTGGACCACTCACAGCGCGATCGCACAACCAGCCGCCTGCCGGGCGTGACAGTACCCCGCTTTTAGCTGAGGCCGAAATTTAACCCCACCACGAACCTTCACTTTGCGAACGGTATCGCGATCGGTCAGTCACAGGCCACAGGCACAAGGCAGGCGGCGCGCAGTCGCAATACACTAGCGCCTGGGCGGGCAACAGCCTGTCGTCGCAGTAGGTAGCGAGTGGGCACCTCATATCCCCCCACCAGCCCCCATCATTGGGTACTGACAAACTTCGAACTACGAAAGAGGCCAATATAATATCAACACCACCCGTCATCCACCAACTCTCTTTTCCTCTTCTTCTGCCCGACGTCTTGCGCTAGCCATACTCTTGCATTATACCCATCTCGAAACCTTTATAAAAGTTTCCAGCAAAACAACCGCCGAAATGTCTGTCGGTAAGTGCGCATGGCCAGCAATGAGCTGGGGAGGCCGCACGGGCAGGCAGACAGCCAGACAGGCTCTCGGTCGAAGCTCTGGGTCCAGCCCAATCCAGCTTTCCCATGGCTGCCACGTTATCGTCGCCATGGCAGTCAATAAACAACAGAGAGTATCAGGATGGCTAACCTCTTGACCTCCATGACAGACTTCACCGCTATCGCCAGTGAGTAGAATCCGACCATGCACGAGCTCGAGCCGCTCCCCCTTCGAGGTTACGGGGGAACATCACAGACGATATGGGATCAAGTCCCTAGAAAGAGGAGGGCCTGAGCAGGACGAGGGCAAGAGGCGGCGGACCAGAACAGCGCCCCCACGATGATGACTATTGCTACCGCGATCGACTGAGCTGAACCTAACACCACGCTTTTCTCGCCTGACAGCGCAATTCGTTGCCCACTACTACTCTACCTTCGATTCCGACCGCAAGAACCTCGCTGGTCTCTACGTACGATCCCCTCTCCCAGACCTTTCACCAAAGCCGACGACGACGCGCTCTTTCGTGACGTACACGCGCATGTCGTCGAGGGCACAGGAGAAGGACATGTATGCTGACATAATCACACCACCACACAGCGCGAGAACTCTATGCTCACCTTCGAGGGTTCCCAGTCTCTCGGTGCCCAGGGTATTACTGAGAAGCTTACTGTAAGTCTGCGCCTGCCGAAACAAAAGCCGTAGGAACATGAGGGCCAGGGAAACTGACAGAGCAACCAAACAGTCTCTGCCATTCCAGAAGGTCAAGCACGAGTACGGCCCGCCCGATGCCCAGCCCACCGCTACCGGTGGTATCATCATCCTTGTCACCGGCCAGCTTATTGTAAGTGACATCCGGGAAGCTGAAGCACAAGACTGTTGTCATCTAACATCCCGGACAGGTCGATGACGAGCAGCGCCCTCTTGGCTACTCCCAGGCCTTCCAGCTCTGCCAGGACGCCTCTGGCCAGTGGTTCGTCTTCAACGACATCTTCAAGCTTGTCCTTCTCTAAGCGAGTAGCTGGTGAATGTGTGTGAAAGGATGTTGGGAGTATCTGAAGAGGTGGAAGAATACCAATCGAATCAAACAAATATCCTAAAGATGGGACTGTTGAGTTTGCGTGCATGAGTGAATGTGTAACGAAGGGAAGAAGATGGAGGAAGCCGAGTTCGATCTTCTACTGTTGATGATAAGAGGCAGGACTTTCTCGGTCCGTGGTTTATGGGACAGAGGAATAGAGGTCTACGATCATAAACGAAGTTTACTGTCATCAGGTCATCCCAGGCTTGGCATTGAGATGTTCAGTTGGCGATCTCGGGAGAAGGCTTGGCTTTGTGCCCATCATGCCTTTGGCTTGTAGCATGTCACTTGTTGGAACATTCCATGTATGATGAATGCCCACTTGCTACCGAGAGAGGCCTCATCTGTCAGATTGCCGCGTAACGTCGTCGTCAGCGGGCGAGGCTTTGCTGCCTGGCAACTTGACGATGTTGATGGATGATGAGAGAAACATATGAGCCAAACTACAGACCTAGCTATGACAGGGGAATATATGAAGAAGTCCCCTGACACTGAAACCGTTAAATACGCTCAGATTCTTTATCCCCTCGCTTGTTGAACTAAAAGTGCTTCATCGAATCTCCCTTTCGGTTTCATCAAGGGAGCACTCAAGTTCCAACGCCGTGACCAAGAAGAACAAGGGGGGTCCAATCATCGGCTCAAGCGCATCCGTTTACACGCCAGACCAAGCGTTGACACAAGCAGACGCAGCAAGCACCGCCACTGTCAGGCACTTGAAAGCACCGGCCACACTCCTACTTGGCGCTCACCTTGAGCCCTTGGCACACCCGTAGAACCCGTTACACCTTCCGTTGTAGGGCGTCGAACCGCTACGAACGCCATCCGTCGACCTCCAATCAGTTGAAGCTTACGTTACCCTCCTCCTTCAACTACACACTTCTCACTACACTTACACATTACGTCGATTGGTATTCAACCCTCTTGAGCTCTTCAACAATCGTGAAAAAGAGCACCGGTGGCTTCTCCGTAAACCCTCCAAGATCCTCTCAACAAACAGAACAAAAACCCACTGGTTTCCGGAGTAACCCGCGACTCGGTCGACGACCCTAACCCAGACCCCATCCAGATCCAGCATCGGCATCTTGTCCATACCGACTCTGTCGACGGACGGAGACCCGACCCGACCGACTGGGGATCTTCTCTTTACCGCCCAGCCTCATACTTTGTCCACCTATTTCTCTCTCCCGCTCTCTCTTCCTCTCCACAAGGCGATTCGGCAGGACACGACAAAACAGTAAACGACCTACAGAACCCAGCATAAAGCCTCTTGGAAAGGACAACAAGGGGGGAACCCAGGTCGTACCACTGTCAATTCCCATTGTTGCCGAAACGAACGAAACAACCAACAACCAACCACCTATTTCCTACAACAAGCGAGTGGAAGCAACAGCAACAAAGACCGCCGGATAGGTCCTTCAATAAATCAACTTTCCTCCTCTACTACCTACTCCCAACAACCAACCAACAACTACAACTACGAGCGAGCGAGCTAGTAACGACGACTTTTACGAAACGAAACGAACGTTGAACCACGAGTTACGAAACATCTCGCGCAAGCAGCAAGATACAAATCGCCGGGAACGACCAAAACTACCAACCACAAAAGAAAAAGGAGTAAACGAATAGCTTCAATAAATCAGCCAAGATGACGCTCAAGGAGGAATTCGCGACGCGCAACTTCAGTATGTCTTCTTGTCTTCTCCTCCCCACCATCCCCTCCGCCCCTCCGCCCCTCCCCGGCGCTGATCCCCTCGGCGTCGGTGAAGCTTGCGCCGACRCCGATGGGATGTGTAACGGGGATCTACTCCTCATGATTCAATGAGCACCTTGCTGACTACGATGTTTTCATACAGGTATCTATGGACAATGGTGAGCACACACAGTCCCTTCCCTTACGTAGCTGGCGCAAGTTAGCTACGTCTTGCGTACCTTCTCTGTCGATGCTCCTCGAGAGCAAGCTCGAAGCAGCTGGAGCTGTTCGCTCGACAGCTCTCCAGCTGTTGAACATCAACCGAACAGACAGCGAAACACACAGAGACACCACCATTACATGAAGCCAAGAAACAGAAAAGCTAACCAACCACCCCATAGGCTCGGCATCCTTTCCATGATTCTCTGCTTTGCCCTTGGCATCGCCCCCCCCCCCCCCCCCCCCCCCCCCACCCCCCCTTCCCCCCTCTCCCTTCTCATCCCAAGCCTGCCTTCCCTCCTTCTTCCTATCCCAGCTCCCTCCATTCCCTCAAAACCACTAACATCCCCCGACAGGTGCTTCTCCTTCGTGATCCTCTTCGTCGAAGTGCCCCTCCTCCTGCGCATCTGTCCGACCTCGTCCTCCTTCGACAACGCCATCCGCAAGATCTCGACAAACTACATGCGCGCCGCCGCCTACGGCGTCATGGCCGCCGTCGTCTTTCTGTCCAACATCGATCGCGCCACTTCCCTCATTGTCCCGGGTATCTTCTTGAGCTTCACGGGTATCTGCTACGGTCTGGCGGCGCTCAAGGGCCAGGCGTTTGTGGGAAGTAAGACGCTTGGTGGAGCGGGGGTGGCGCAGATGATTGTATAAATCTATCCTGTCCAGAATAAGGGGTGGACAAGAATGTGGAAATATGAAAGGGCGGAGAGGGAAATCCTGGCTCGGGCGGGCAACTAAGGGAATGGAATGGAAGCCGAAGAAGGGGAATCATGGTTTTTGGGTTTAAGAAAGGGGGGGATATGGTGTGGGAGTATAACATACAAAAAGGAGGAAAGTAATGGATTGATACAACAGGTGGCGGGAGAATAAATTGAGAGTAGACGGGCGGGACAGGACACTTTGAAGACACTTTGAAGACAAGAGTGATTACCGGGAAAGGGACTCGCTCGTGTTGGGACTGTCTGAAATGATTATTATTCACATTAAAAGGAGGTCTCCATGTTCGTTATTCGTGTTGCGTGTTGCGTGTTTCTGTGAGTGAGGATACCAATATCAAGACTGGTTCTTATGACTTATTCGGATAGGAGTTCGCCTGTTTCACTTTACTGAAGCTTCGCTATGTTGTTGGTTGCTTATCAGATTTAATCCCACCTTGCTTAATGCTCGTATATTTGCTAGTGAGAAGCTCGCCGCGGAGCTTCTAGAACTCACTATACAAAGAGATTCCGAATCCTCAGCTGAAGTGTGTTTCGAGAGGGTATTGTTAAGATTGATGGTTTTCAAACCGTCTAGAATCCTTTAAGCGGCCAATTATCAGACATATTTCAGCTTTTGACAACGAAGCTTGTTGGAATCGTCACTCGTCACGGCCATCTTATATTACTCATCACCTCCTTCTCACTTACATACCTACCTCTCTACCTGTTTCCAAGAAGCTTAAGGTACGTACCTAGTACCCTCCTCCTTCGTACCTATTCATATCACTGTCAAGTATCAGCGAGCTATCGCGAGCTATCGTGAGCTATCACGAGTCACGTCAAGCTTGTCGAAACTTTGAATTTGAACATCCGAACGCTGTATTCCTAGCTTAGCTATCAAGGTATGTACCTTAATTACCTTTTTCAGTCCGCAAACTCCTCAAAGTCTCCAGATTCCGAAAGTCGTTCCCAATATATCCATACACCAGCTGAATCATATCTAGTTCAGCTCACCTATCCTATACTTCAGCAAAAAAAACCATGCAACGTACATAATGCCATGTATGTCTGTATGTGTGACTGCCCCTGAAGTCAAAGCTAGACGGCACACAGAGTTCCGCTTCTAGTGCTCTTTCCCTTCCGCATGAGCCCGTACCGTATCCTTCCCCCCCTCTTCATAATCCCATCTTAAGTGAAGTAGCCCGACACATGAACTAGGCTCTCGGTCTCTCCTTTTCCATTCCCCGCCCACGCTGGAATTCCACTCTGACTCTATGCATAATGCAAGGAGTTACATAGAAAAACGCTGGCCATTGATCGGTAATGGCAGTAGTCGTGGCAGTTTCTTTCGTGACCGCTCTAATTGAGACAAACGAAAAGCCTTGTGTCGAAGAGGAAAGAAGAGATTTCGTTTGATGAAGTTGATTTGTCTGTTTCGGGCCTGGTATCTTTCGTTGTATCATTTTCCATGATCTGCTTTCTTCCGGGCACCTGATCTTATGCTGAGCACCATGTCGAGTTGGCGGGCACTGGTTTAACGCCCATCACCTCGGGCAATGATGGAACCTCAGCCCTGCGTCTCCTCACTCCCTTAGTGATCTCTCAACCTGACATCACCCTCGCTGATATCATTGGCATGAAGAAGATCTTATCTTACCCCGCCTGTCACGCAACCGCCGCAGCTTCCTGGTACATCTAGTCCTCTTGGAAAGCCAGCGGTTGTCATAGCGAGCTTCGAGAGTGTCCTATAGCTCCTCCTCGTCCATTTCGCCGCCCATCGTCTGCGGTAGAGGCGTCTCCGCGGCTTGAGCGAGTATCCCACTGAGACTTGAGGGCACGGAGGGCACGAAAGAGCTGCCGCCGAGGGGCTTTACGTCACTGCCCACGTCGTCTACGCTCGCGCGAGCCTTCTTCATGGGATTACCCACAGCGGCGGCCTCGTCTGTAAGACTCTTGGGGAATAGTGATGACAGGCCGGTGGTCGTTCCTGGTGCGCCTCCGTTCTCTGAGGTGGCATCTCCGGCTTGTGAACCAGTGGTGCTGCTTTGGCCCGCGTCGTGAGCACGCTTGAGCTGTGGGGTTGTTAGTTCACCGAAAGTTAACACTACAATTATCACAGGCCACATACCTTTATGCGGTTTACTCCATCCGCCAACTCTCCAGTAAACTTGACGTCCTCCGGACCCAGCTTGGAAGTATCGACGTTATCTTCATCATCAGCAAGCATCTTGTCGCTGATATCGTCATCATCATCTTCGTCATCGCTATCTTCGTCCATGGCGCCGGCCTTGCCATTGGTGTTCTTGCGTGACTTCTTCGGCCTCGGCTGTGCGTCGCGATCACGGAATGTCGAGAAGCCTACGGTACCTTGCTTCTTCAAGGGTCCTAGGTTGGAGAAGTCGAGCTGAGCAGATCGTCGCTTGGCGGCAGTAGGGCTAGTAACCTGCTGCTTCTCGGAGGCAAGAACGCCCATCTTCTGTAGTTGGCCTGTAACAGTGTAGGTTAGCGTACTGTCTATGTGCTTCGGTTATGGTACCCGACAACTTACGCTCGCCGCGGTAGAAGAAGGTAAACACCGCATAAGGCTTCTCTGGCCCGTCAATGCCGGTCACCGTCTGAGTGCTAATAGTCTTGGGATCAAGCGTCTTCGGCTTTGCAAAGCTAGTGGTGTGCTCAACATCCGCATCGATTCCGTTGTTGCCGCTCTTGGAGCCGCCTTCCTCGTCATCGTCGTCATGGGCGTCGAACTGCGGAGAATATTCGCCCTTCTTGATTTCGCCAGACGCAATAACGCGGAACATGGCCACCTTGATCTGCCCGGTGGCCTCGGGGGGCTCGTCGTCATCCGAGGAGGAAAGCGAGACGTCCTCGTCTACGGCCTCGACTGGCCTGTCTTCGGATCCATACCTAAGGGTACCCTGCAGACGGCCGGAAGCTGCGTTGCCCTCGGAAATGGCCTTTTGCCTCCTACGGCGCTTCTCAAACTTTTGCCTGCGGCGTTCGAGCTTCTCGGCGGCGTCGTGGCCTTGAAGATCCAGACCGTTAAGCCATCTCTCGAGACCTACCTCGCGGAAGAGGAACTCGCGCTCGGCTAGACCTCCGCCCTCAGATTGGGGTACCTGAACCCATCTACTGTTGACCCACGTCTCCTCGCCAGGGCGCAACAGAGTAGCCACTTCTTCCTTGGCCCTGCCGTCAAAGTAAATGTACGCAGCGATGGTCTCGTTCTCACTATTCGTCATGGGAATGTAAGGGGCGACAACGCCATGGTACTTTCCGCGCTCGCCCGTGCTGGTGGGCATGGTACCGACAAAGGCCGGCTTCGGATAGGGATTGTTCTCAGTGGCCTTGGGTGTCGAGTAGGGTATCGCCAGACCAGGGGTGAGCAGGGTGACGGAGATTGCGAACTTGGCGGCCTCGGGCTTGCCAGACTCGGGGCTTATCTGGGGCTGAGGTACGGGGATGTAGGTGTTGATTCGCGAGACGCGGGACTGTTTCTGGATGCCATATTCGGGTAGGGGCGCTCCGTTCGCGTGAATGCTCACGGCGATGCCCTTGAAGCAGGGCATTTTGTCGGTTGTCGTGCCTCGGCCAAGGGCCTAGGTTCTACGTGGACCAGCGGTAGATGTTGTGGGTTGTAATGGCACGGCCGGTCTCTCGAAGGGAAAGCGGGGGAGACAGGACGCACGTCGGCTGTGGTACGATGTTGTAAGAAGAATCTATTCGCGTTCTACTGGTATAGCTGGTAAACGGGAAAAGAGCCAAGCTGGTAGGTATGTGGTTATGTTGGGTAAAAGGAGGGGCGTTGGCCGTGTTGCTTGCTGGTCGCTTGTTGCAGGCAAAGTGACGACAGAAACAGGTGTATCGGTAAGGGTGGGATAGGATGGATGGGTATCGCTGGTCGATTGCCTGCTAGATATGCTGGATAATGGAATGGGGCGTCCGTGACAAGAAGGCACGAGACGGGTCTTGTGGGCGCGCTTGTCTTGGTCTACTTGGGTATTCTGCGACAGGATATAGCAAGTGGGCGCAGTTGCTTGGGAGCGAAAGTTGTTGAAGGAATGGAAGGGTGCGAGTCTCAGAGTTGCAGATGCGGTTCTGTGTCCTTCTCTCTTGTTCAGGTTCGGGAGTAAGGTAGGTAGGTACTCTCGTGAAAGTGGGCAAACCCAATTACACAGCTACAGCGGGTTCGATTAGCAGGTGGAGAGGGGTTGGGCCACGGTTCGCGGTTGACACGGCCACCGACCAAAACGAGGCGGTTAGTTGCTCACCTTTTATCCGCCTTGAAAACTAACAATGAGGTGCTACGGCCCTTCACTTGCACGGGCAGGTTCAGTTGCACACCTTGGCAATTTCGAAAGGCACCTCGAGTTCTTTTTTTGTTTCGAATTGCCAGATCAACGAAACGCTCCTTCACCAGAGAAAAGTGACCGATGTGCTCCCTGCAACACGAACCTGCCCCGAGCGCCTACACCTCACTACAGAGCTCACACAGTGACTGCCGGATTGACCCATAAGTTGAGAGAGAGAGATTGAGAAGCACAACAAAATAATCCAATGTTCTTTTTGTTGGTAACAAACCATTGGTAGCCTAATTATTCAGCGAAAAAGTCAACGTTGGCGGTCATTCGCAGCCAGACGGAAATTACAGAGTGACGATTTTAATATGAGGCTGAAGGAATGCCCTCTGTAATGACAAGTGAGGTTCAATCTGGGCTGGGAATTGGGAGGGGACGAGGGGTCAGTGTCACGGTCGGTCGGTCGGTCGGTGATTGTCATTGATCGTTCCGTTGCTGTGGAGGGGGAGGGGAATGATTCCGAAAAAAGTGGAGATCCCACCTCATCGTTGATCTCAGGACCTGGAAGCACGAGCCAACAATGCTCGCCAATCCCTTCTGTTTTCCCGTCCTCAGCAGTGCGGGCAGGCGGGGAAGAGGAAACAATTGAAGTCAAGAACGCACGGACTCTTCATTGTTCCTCGCTTCGTTCTCATTCAGTTCTTGACCGGCCAACCGGCTTGCCGGCGACGAAGCACCTGCATGTCCGGACACTCCGGTTGCAACTGCCAATGGCCTGGCACGGTGCCTGGCAATCTGTAACTCTTCCTAGCTGTCACTCCAATCAACCTCAACCACCAACAACTTCCATTCCCCTGTTGGATTGACCACAGGCCACACCTTCCCCTTACTTTGGGCTTTTCTCCCTTGCGGCGGCTTTCTACCTAGGCTGAGGTGTCGACGAACAGGTATCAGATATCGCCAACAAGCCAAATAAGATGTGTTGGCGTCTTAGGCTGATAGTACTGTGTATCTGCCCAACATTGATTCAGCAAGGGAAGAAATCATTGATATCGGTATCTGATGGTATCTATCACATGTCAACAAGTCGTTGCGCTCGCCTAAAGCACATTTCGAGACGTCGCTTAAGAGAGCCAAGAAGCCAGTACAGTACCGCATGTGTTTGGGCTTCTAAGGGCAACTGGCGTCGTCGACTTTTACCTTCGTGGATCAACTCCTGGGAATGAACCTGGGGTCAGCAGAGCTGGCTGGATTGGGGACAAGAGCTCAGAAATAACAGGTTTGACTTCATGTACACGGGCAGAGATCAGAAAACCCCCCAAGAAGTCAGCAATGCTGAGGGTTGACAACGGTGTTGAGGAGAGTGAAAGTTACGAGAAAGCCAAGTCAGTGACAACTGCTCGTTTGACGATGCCATCAACACCGCAACGCGAAACACTACACGGGACACTTAAACTGGACCAATACTGTCATCTATGGGAAGCCAATGGTTCCTCCTATGCTCTATGAAGTCGAGTAACTTGGTGTTGAGGCGAAGGGAATCGGAACAAGCAGCCAAGGCCATGAATACACGGACAATAAACGGAATTATGGCTGTGGTTCTTAAGAACTTGACCAGGACACAAAACACATCATTATCCCAAGCACATGTCCTTTAGTTCCGCAAGTGTCCGCCGCCACGAAGCCGAGAAAGACACAGCCTGAGTCTTGAAGTAGAAGGTCGAGCGAGATTTGAGAAACAAGACGATAAAAAGACTTGAGCAAGTTGTATCAAGGGGGTCATATCGCCAGTTTGGGCTATTTATCAGATATATCCACATCCATCAGCCAGGAATTCTACCAAACTATACTAGGTATCAAGGTACATCATCACTGGGACTGGAACAGTTGGCACATTTTGCAGCCAAGTTTTTGGTCTAATCTGAAGCCCATCTTGGAGAGGGCTGGGAGATATGAGGCGGAAGTTCCATAAGATACACCTTTGATTGACGGAGGATACCTACGTTTTCTCCAAGCATATCTGTTTTAGTATCACACAAGTCCAAAGCGAGTGAGAACATGAATGAGCTCGAGTAAATTACAATCCACTACCTGGACAGGATGACGAACAGATGAAACTTTACCTACCTACATACCTGAGACGGACTATTCTCGTGTATATCTTCTGAGCATTCAGTTGGAACCTAATCACTTGATGGTAAATCCTTACGTTGACCACGGCGTAACGTATATGAGCAATCCGTTGTGGTGTACACAATAATTCGCGTCGTGAAGCTGTACTTCCACTTCTACGTTGCCTGGAGTAATTGCTGGAGGAAGTGGGATTTCTCAGCCTTCTCCTGTTTCTTCATACCCGAAAATATGTAGGTAGAACAAAGAGAGTCCCCTGGTTGGGATACATCAAGAACAGTCAGGTCATGGCCCTCCTCAGACAGTTTTAGTACCTAGATATGTAGTCAGCATATTCGCCAATGTCAGTTGTGATAGTTCATTACTTGATCCCGGAGAAGGACGAAGGGACATAACACCAAAGTAAACCAAACAATTTAGAATTTGTACTGTCCAAAGCTCCAAGCCATCTAAGGTAGGTTATCCTCCCAAAACACAATAATCCACCGATAAGAGAAAACGCCACCCATAACCATAACCATACTTTCCATCCTCCCTCCCAAAGTCCCAAGCCAGCTTAACCAGCCAGCCTAACAAGCCCTACAATTACGTGCCTTCCGAGCAACGGGAATCAAAGAACCATCCGAGTCCTACTCCTTTCTCCTCCTCCTAGCCGTACTTCCACTACCACTGCCCACCGCCGTGCTCGACACATCACTATACCCACTCGTGCCAATACCCGAGTCCCTGAACTCGTGCCCAGCCTCCCTGACACTGGGTAAGTGCACCGGCAAATCATACAAATCATCATCCTCCTCATCCTCCTCTTCCTTGATCGCCGCCGCACTCTTTTCCTCTTCTTCTGACTTGATGCCCGGCTCATACTTAAGCGGCGGCGCCCCCGATCTGCTAGGGAACGTCCGCTCCGTGTCGGACATGGTACTCTCATCCGTCTCATGTTCCGGATCGTAGCCATCGCCCGTTCCACTGCTTCCCTCTTGTAGTCTAGCCTTTCTCTTACCCTTAGCAGTTCCCTCCTTGGCCTCCCCTCCCTCCTCACTGCTGCCCTCCAGCAACCCACTTAACAAATACCTACCAACCCCCCACCCAACCACCATCAACACCACCTCCGCCGCCCAAAACGCTCCCGTGCCCACAAAAAAGCTCACAACCCGATGATGATACATAAACCACCTCAACCCGCTTAACTTGGCCGTTATCGTCACTTTCGCCTCATACACCTGCAACTTTTGTCCCGCCTGCACTTCCACCAACAAACTAGTCGGCGTTCCATCCCCCACCAGTCCCAAGCCCGCCGCGTTTCTACCACGGCGCCTAGGAAATTGCACCTTCTCGGCCAGCGGCACATGAAGTGTAACCATCTCCGCGTGCTCGGGAAAAAGGACGTGATATCCCAGAAACATGACGCGCTTCGCTTGGGCTACCAAGGGGTCAATATACGGAATCACCGCTGGGCGGGTGCAGGAGAACAAAATCTTGTTGTGCGTCAGGTGGGAGACCGGGTCGGGCACGGCGAGCGGGATGGGCGTGATGAAGGAGGCAATGTCTGGCCCGCCGGGTTTGCCGGTTAGAGGGTTGTCGATGTTGAGGGGCGGGACGGGCGGTTGGATGACGCGTTGGATCTCGGGCGAGCCGTTGAGGAGGTGCAGGGCGACCATAAAGTTGCCTGTTTCGCGGTAGATGTTGGTTGGAGAGCGGGGGAGGTTGAGGGTGATGGAGATGTCGTAGGGTTGGGAGGGTTTGAGGTTGTAGGAGGTTAGGGGGGAGATGTCGTAGGGGTTTGGGCCGTAGCTGTTGAAGCTCTGTTGTTAGCACTGAGGATGGATAGGTGGTAGGGGATAAAGGATGGACGCACCCATATTGAAGATGTAAAGGCACAGTGGTGACCTGATCGGGCAGATATCTGTGGTAACAAAAGAGGTAGACGATGATGGCGATGCCGTAAAAGATAACTGACGCGGTGGTGCCTAGGATCGAGTAGAGGACCGTCTTCTGGGTGGTCTTGGAGGTGATGATTTCGTAGGCGAGTTCGCATAGGGCGTCGTAGATGTCGCGCAACTGCTGCTTGATTTGAGCGTAGTTTTCCTGCAATCCGCGACCATATTAGCAATGTACAACTCTTGTCATTCAATCGTCACCAGCGACTTACAGAAACAGTCCCCAGCTCGAACTTCTCGAGCTGAGTATCGCCGTGGGCCGACATGGCGAATGGTGTTTACCGGTGGTCGATATCGCCGGTTTTGGTTGATCTCTAGAAAGTCATAGGAGAGGAAAGAGGGTGGAATCAGAAAAGAACAAGGGATGGGTGGGACGACTTATGATGAGGAATATTAAATTCCCACCTCATTATCGTCTGCTCAGTTTCACATGTCGCGGGGAGCTCTTGCTCTCCCGGGCAAGTTTAAGCGAAGCACCCAAATGCTCCCAATTGCAGTTGGGCTGGCCGCTGATGTCACCAGGCGGGTACGTACCTGCTTGGCAAATAACGGTTAAAGGGTTAGGGTAATTGGTGATGCATCGTTTGTTTCCTATCGCGAAAGGGGTCATTGTGACATCGTCAGCATATGTGTAAAAGATACCTTTCTATAGAGAGCATGACTTTCTCTAATGAAAGACATGATGTGTTCGAGTTCTCACATTCACTCTCCATGCTTTCGTAGCTACAAATTCCATTCTCTCATGGTATTTACAAAACACAAAAACGCCCCAGATAGGTATCCTGCATATAAACGACCAAACTTTCAACAAGAAAGAATCCAACATCAACAACCACTGGCTGGCTGGCTATGCACCGCATCTTCTTCCTCAACATACGTCTACGTCCCCAGCCTACAATACCTGCAAATAATTGCTCGGCACCAACCCAACCTGTCCATTCCCACCATGCACCGTCGCCTCCCACCATCCATCATCCTGATGTCTCAACACCGCCAAAATATCGCCCTTGGCAAATCCCAGCTCCTCCGCAATGGCCGCTTGGTACATGTACATCGCTTTCGCTGTTCATCCCCTCTCATTAGCATCAATCCCACAATTACCTCACGGGTCACGGTGCGGAAGTACTCACCAAAATGAATAATAACCCTCCCATCCCTCGTATACTGCCTTCCATCCGCTCCCTGTCCACCTCCCGCCGGCGCCCCTCCTCGTCCCACATCCACCACACTCTTACTCCTCCCGCGCCCATGTACCGTTCCTCCACCACCCGCCATCATCGAAGCCGGCACCATCTGTCCATCGCCATAGAAACTCATCCTCGTCCCTGTGGTAGCTTCCCTACTCGAATCTGGCCTACCAGATTGCGTGCCATATCGTCCTCTCATGGAACTGCCGCTCGTGTACCCATCATCCGGCTGCCCTTGGCCACCAGGTCCGTAGTGAGCGAGCTGCATGTGGTTCTGAGTATGATCGAGGCTAGATCCCGGACGGTTTACTCCGCTGGTAAAGGGCGAAGGAGAGACGGAACGGGCCATGTCCACCGGTGACACGGCGCCGCTGCCTCCGGCAGCTTGGTACATGTTGGATGAAGAGCCGCGGTAATCCATGCTTCCGTGGCGGGTGTACTGCGTGTCTGAGCGACGGGGTTGCTGGCCTTGGGCGGGGATGTTCATGGGACCCATGGATTGAGAGTGCGCGTGGCGGCTGTTCATGCTGCCAGGGTTGGAAGAGCCGCCGTAGGGGTTGGGCGAGGCGGAGCGGTAGCCGCGATCGTCGGAGGCGTTGGGCGGAGCGGTAGCCGCGATCGTCGGAGGCGTTG
>RANY01000592.1:0-22576 GCA_009805235.1 Neurospora pannonica FGSC 7221 | reverse complement strand
GTGCGTGGCCGCCATGGCGGGCCTGTACCAGCGCGAGACCAAGGGCGKGTCGTGGATGTGCCGGACCAGTCTCTGCCAGTACGACATATTCTTGCTCAAGCTGGGACTGCTTCCGCAGCAGGAGCAGGAGCGGTTGAGAAATATCTTTGCGGGTCCGTTCTTCAAGTTGCGCCACTATGACTCTGTCGACAAGGTCAGTGGAGAGGCGCTCAAGGCTATGCAGCGCGCCTATCCGCATCTGTTTGGGCCGGAGTTGATGCTCAAGGCAAAGAGCAAGGGGTTCAATGGCAAGGAGATTCGCTGGCCGAAGGAGGCTATCGAGGTGGATGGGCTGCTGATTCAGCATGAGCGTGCCTCGAGGCCGAACGGGTTTGACAGGCCTGGCTGGGAGGGCTGGGAGACTGATTTGATCATGGATGATGGGGTGGATATGGCTGAAGACAACGCCGCCTTCACCACCGCGCCGAGAGAGGATCAACAGCACCAACAGCAGCAGCAGGCCGGAAGTGGAAGCAAGAACTCTGCTCCGCAGCGTCGTAATAGGATTGTGACTGTGAACACTGTTCTCGCCACGGCCTAGGAGGAGCGTGTGAGGGGTGATTCCAAGTCGGCGAAATGAAGCGCGGTTTTGAGAGAGGGAGAATTATTATGAGGTTTGTCAAAAGACATATGACGTGACAGAGGATGGGGGAGGACCAATTGTGTGCGTTCAAAAAACCATAGGCGGATGAGCGTTGCTTTTCGTAGTTTATGACATGCCAAAACATATTGGCAACCAAGGTCAGGTTAGGTAGTCTGCGTTTTTACCTAGAAGAATATGTTAATAGCTCGCCTCAGTGTTTTGGTGACTCCCGCTGGAGATCAGATCGGAGGAGAAATTCGTTGGTATTGTTCTTTTCTTTGAAAGACGCATGATGTTGTTGCAAAGAGCGAGATTTGTGTACACCATGAATGCAATCATGCAGGCGATGCTTCGTATTATAAGCATATGTAAACGCTCGTCTTTGCAACGAGGGACCTTGGCGCAGTTGGCTAGCGCGCAGGTCTCATACCCTGTATGATCTGGCTTAACGTCAGAGTAATCCTGAGGTCGGGAGTTCGAGCCTCCCAGGTCCCATGTTTTTTTGGTTTTTTTTATCATTTCATCTTGCACTGACACTGTGACATTCCTGTCTTTGCTTGGTTTCCTTTTTCTCTCCCTTGTTTGTTTCTTGCATGGGCAACTTCTCTGTTGAGCAACACTTAAGAACAACTCCAGCATTTGTTCCGTTACACATTGTGCTAACGAGAGAAAATGTTTATCTTTCGTAGGTACAGCAAGTCTTTTAGTCAGTATGTTGCTACTCGTACGACGCTCACCTCGGACCGTTCCATCGAGTTTTCATGAACAAATACCTGAAGGCCCTAGCTAACCAAGACTTGCCGTCTACCTTCGCCCAAAGTCTCAGAGACAACTCTGGATACACTTTCAAGATATTGAAATTTCATAACTCAATCGTGAAACCCTTGTCTATTTCAAGTCCATACCACCCGCGTATCATTATACATATATGCTACAGTAGTTCTAGTCTATACAATGGTATCGTATCCTACGAGTCAGGGGTACATACCTCAACTCCCTTTCCTCCCAGCTCACCATCCCCAGCCAGCCTGCCCGCTCAATAAGCATTGATGTTCGCACTCGGCTTGACATGAACCAACCGATCAATAGCCCTCCCATCATCCAGCGCCCATCCAGAAGTCATATCCAACTTATACTCCACGCCCCTCAGATACACCTTGGCAAAGCCCTCACGGTAGAACGACCTCCTGAGGCCCTCATACGCCCCGCGGAACACCTTCGCCGCGTCCCGGAAAGGCAAGGTAAGAAGATGCTGCATCCGCTCCTTGCGCTCCCTCTCCCTGGCAGCCTTCTGCTTGCTCGCCGCGATGATCTGCCCAGTTTTGGTGGTGGGGAGGTTCTTCCCCACGTTTTTCTGCGCGCTGAGGGTGTTCAGCTTCTCGCACAGCAGCTGCATGCGGAACGGCATCTCGACCTCGGACGGGTGGTAGTACTCCTTCTTGTTGGGCAAAAAGGGGATAGAGCGGCTGTAGGAGACCTCGATGTAGATCGGGGTAGGGGTGGTCACCGGCACGGCCTTGGGCTTGATGGTGAGGAGCTCGGCCCATCCCTTGGACTTCTTGGTGGATGCAGAGGCGGCGCCGCCGCTGGTGATCTGGGAGGCGACCTGGGAGGCCGGCACGGCCTCAATGCGCCGGATGATGCGCCGCATGCCCATGAAGAAGTAGCCGCCCATGCCGATGGTCATGGCGCAGATGACGCCGTAGGCATAGGGAATCCAGGTGGCCAGGTCCGCCGGAGGGTTGAGGTGGATGCTCCAGTAGTTGTAGAGCGAGTAGGCGACGCAGAAGCTGCCGGTGGTGAAGCTGGCGAAGCGGAACCAGGCGTGGGAGTGAGCCTCGTAGAGGAGGGTCCGGCCCTTCTTAGCTAGCTGTTCGGCATAGGAGGCGGGAATAACAGTGGGAGGAGCGGTTACGGTAGTGATGACGGTGGATGAGGTTGCTGGCTTCTTTGCTGCTTTCTTAGCCTTGGAGGCAAAGAAGCGCGCCGTTTGGGCGGTGCGGAAGCCGGAGCCGGAGCCGGAGCCGGAGCCGAAGACCAGGGCGAAACGTGTTGCCGAAGCTTGGGATGGAGTCCTGGCGCATGGTGCCGTCCGGTGTGCAAGCAGGACGAACTGGCTGCTGAGCCTACTGGAAATGGAAGCCATGGTGTTGTGTTTGGATGCCGGGCGGTAGTTCTGTACGGCCCGGGTAACTGACGGAGGACGGAGATCGGCAACGGGGTTTATGTGGATTTGAGGGCGAGCGGCTCCGGTCCGGGTCCTTGTCAGTTTGACGGCGGGGGGGAAAATGGATCACGGTGCGGCCCGGCCACCTGGTGCCGTTTTGTCTCGTTTCGGGTCCAGTTCAAAATCGTTCGTTATCTTCGGACCCGGCCCCGCTCCCAGGTCTCGAATATTTTAGCGGATCCCTCTCAGGAACTCGGTCCGCAATGGAGCTCCGCTGGTGGGAACCGGTTCTTGGCGGCAGGGGAGAATTTGGAGGCCGAAGACGGGCTGACGAGGATGTCCAACCCTTGCTGGCCCTAGCGCAAAGATGACAACTCCAACTTCCACTTGGCTCCAATTTTTAGCGCATCCTGCGCAGAGACGGCTGCACGGCGCTGCACGCCAGTGGTGAAGACGTCGCCAAAAAAGTTGCCCAGAAGGGTTTGGGGACATGGGGCGCGGGGGTTCATCGGAGGATTTGGAGGGTGGCCCAAGCTTCCTACAGTCGTTTCCCCAACATGTCCCTCATCGACCCTCACCAGCATCCACAAGCTGGCGACAGCTTTTTCTGGGTTCCCGTCCGTTTTCTGTCGCCGCCGGGTCCGCAGCCAGATTTCTTGACAAGAAACAAAAAGATCCACTGCCCGCTGCCCATCCCGTCGACCTCGCGGTGGAATTTAGCATTGAACCTGACTCGTTTTACATACGTCAAGCATAAGGCTCAATTGGAGATCCCCAGCAAGCAGCAACCACGAACCCCCATTCTCGATTCCCTGCTGGAAACCACCACAGCCCTACCGCGATATCCACGTCAACCACGCATTTCACATCGTCCCGTCGCGACAACACCACATAACAGTCCGCCATGGCTTCGCTAACAGCAGCTTGTCGCATCTCTGCCAGAATGGCAGGGCGGTCCGTCAGAGGTCGGTTCACTTGCCTCCCGTCACCTGCCCGTCAACATAGTTCCTACTTTAGGTGGTCTTAAAGTCATCACATACTGACTGGAAGAAACATGTCATGTAAACAGGTTTCCGTACCTCTGCCGCTGCTCTCGCCGCTCAAAACTTTACCATGCCCGCTCTGTCGCCGACCATGACGGAGGGCAACATCGCGACCTGGAGGGTGAAGGAGGGCGACAAGTTCTCTGCCGGCGATGTGCTGCTGGAGATCGAGACCGACAAGGCCACCATGGATGTTGAGGCACAGGATGACGGTATCATGGTCAAGATCATGCAGACCGATGGTGCCAAGGGTGTTGCTGTCGGTACTCGGATAGCTGTCATTGCGGAGGAAGGAGACAACATTAGTTCTCTCGAGATCCCGGCCGACGCGGCCCAACAGTCCAAGCCAGCCGAGTCAGCACCTTCGGCACCTCCCCCACCGACCACCGCGGACCAGTCTAACGTTGCCGTTCCCGAATTCGCTCCTCAGAAGGCATCGTCCAAGTCGGTTCCCAAGCCCCCGAACAGGCAATACCCCCACTATCCTTCCGTCGCCCATCTGCTCAAGGTCAACGGCGTTGACGCCGCTGCCGTTAAGGATATCACCCCAACCGGCCCCGGCGGCCGTCTGCTGAAGGGTGACGTTCTTGCCTACCTTGGTAAGATTAACGCCCAGACTCCGTCCACCGTCTCCGAGAGGTTCGAGAAGCAGTCGCACCTCGACCTTAGCAACATCAAGGTTGCCAAGAGCACCGAGGCCATCAAGGCCACCACCGAGAAGGCTCAGTCCAAGAAGCTGGATGCCCCTGCTCCTCCTCCCGTAGCTGTTGTTACCGCTCCTATTTCTCTGTCCGCCGTCATCGAGGTTCAGAATAAGGTTCACCAGACCATCGGCGTCTTCCTCCCTCTTTCAACCTTCATTGCCCGTGCCACCGAGATCGCCAACCAGAAGCTACCCCTTCCCGCAAACTACCAGCCTACTGCCGACGAGCTCTTTGACCAGGTTCTCGGTCTTGACAAGGTCACCCGCAAGGAGTCTCGCGGCTCCTATACTCCCTCATTCGGCTCCTTCGTGGCCCCTCAGCGGGCAGCACGCAAGGCCGACATCATCGATATTCTTGCCGCTCCCTCCAAGCGCGTCGCCACTTCCGCTCAGAGCAAGTCCGCCGCCCCCGGTTTGACCACCTCTGGACCCAACGTCTTCAGCCTGCAGGTTCCCAAGTCGGAAGAGAAGAGGGCCCAGGCTTTCCTTCATAAGATGAAGCTTGTTTTGGAGCAGGAGGCCGACAAGCTTGTGCGGGCATAAACAACTTAATGATCTGTTTATTCTTCTTTGGTTCAAGCGCTCCCTCATAAACTTTTTATAGAGAGGGGACAAAATGCACAAAATGCACATGGGGTTTACTTGCTTGACATATGTTGGTATTGGATTGTATGGAGTAACTTGTTAGCACTAGACTTCCACTTTGATGGCTTTATGATCCAGATTCTCTTCTCATGATGCTCTGGCGGAGAACACTCGGTTATGTGCGTACGCCCGACTATTTCTCTTTACATTTTACCGCTAGAATGGCTGAGATATGAGTGCATTTGGTTGGCGTGCTTTTAGCTCATGAGCTCTGCGTTCAGCCACGCAGATATCCGCTCGTACGGACTGGAGATAGTTGCCAGGACATGTTCCGGTCAGTTGATCAACTCGTACGTCCAACCACTATACATCTCTATCAACGAGCAAGTACGCTGACCTTGTTGTCTCAAGTCATCTATCAAAACCTCAAGATTCATGAGGAAACTGATACAGTTCAACCTCGGTGGTGATCAAGAATGAAGGCTATGCGCACCGCTACACAGCGGTAAGGTATATGGCGTGTTGGTGACATGAAAGCCGTCACGGTAGAGATCATGTACGTTCGGATACATTTCCCAAGGGAAGGCGACTAGTTTATATTACGTCGACAAGTGTTTCTCCACGCGATGTACACTGTAAGAATTCGTGGCACTCTCGACACATGCCATGGAACTCTCGTAGAGGGAGGAACCAGCTGTGTTTGATTGTTTCCATTCGAGGTTTGCCACCATAGTCTTTCAGAGGAACTGGGAACTCGAGGAAAACACTTCCTAATTACCGAAGAGAGAGAACTGTGTTTCATACTCTATCATCATCTTGCCTCTCGTCTTGACATTGACAAGTGACGTCCACCCCTAAGGCTACAGGAACCTGAACCCTTCAGCCGTGTAGTTGTGTCCCCTGACATGATTATTTTCCACTCTTGCTTTCTTCGCAGGCCGATAATACCCAGGATCTTCCACAGAGCATACAACATCATGGCACTATCCGATCACGCAGGAGTACATATCGACGATACCACCAAGTACGCGTAAACTCCCAAGAAGTTGGGCAAAAGATGTAAGTGAACGACACCCTACCACTACCCCCAAGGCATCAAGGGACTTCAGCGCCCCCCTCGTTCTGGTCCCCGACCCGAAGATAGCCTCAGATCTTGAAGCCGGTGAGCCGGCACGTGGTTGGCTTCTATATATCAATGGTCTGAACTTAATCAAAGGCTAAAATCATTTTTCAGGATAAGCCGAATGGATATTTCCCACATCCGTGAGAAATTCGTCGGTTTGTTCTATGTGCCCACCATGTCTATCAACATTCATCCTCATACGGTATAACATGTAATGTCATACCCCAATACATCACCACCACCCGCCTCAATTGAGGTTATACTCTCCTCCAGCTCCAATCACATCTTTCCTTCCTTTCCATTCCCTCGCCTCCCATGCTCATATGCCCCCATTTTCTCAACTGAACCCTGGCCAGACCGTTGCTTGACATGTAAATGCCGACTCACCGGCTTCAAGAACTGCGGCTGTCTTCGGGTCGGGACCCGTAAGACCCTTGATGCCTTGGCCGGTTTGCTTCCTTCCGTTATCAGATGGTCAGATGGGGCGAATATTGGGAGGAGATACATATGCACGAGATGCTTTCTGAATGCGTGTGATAGAGATCACGGGATGTGTATAAAGGGGCGAGGATATTGAAGTGAGTGAGGGGAGGGCGGCAATGAGGGTGAGAGCGAAATATGATCTTTTTGATGGCCTGGGGGTTTTTGTTTGTCCGAAGTGAGGCTGATGGTGATAAGAACCTTGAACGGTTAAGCGACCCAGAAGGTGAATTCGAGTTTAAGTGTCCGAAGTCGGGGAGTTTCCATGTCCAGTTGTTGTTGATGGCTCATTACTTCTGGACTTGAGTACCTTTTACCAAATGACCGTTTAGAAGGCTGTTGACTTTCCATCTTCATCTCCAGTCCCGGTCTTTCTCCACGTCCATCCCAGGGGCCTTCCCGTCCTCGCTTACAATTAGACCATCGATGATCTGAATCAGTCTCATGTCCCCGCAACTTTGTGTCCCCTTCCAAACCTGAAAGCCTCAAGGTTCAAATTTGGTCGGACCAGCTCAAGTGTGCAACTTAATTGAAACAGCTTCAAGGCCAAGGGCCGCGCGGCGCGTCTTAGACACTCGTGGATAACGAAATTCTCGAAAGAGATAATCTTGCCCGAGTGTACGTTTCTGTTATCCCGTTGCTCAGAGTATAAATTGCCGAAGTTTTCCGGAAAAGCCCCCAGTATTGGTAAGATTATCAAAAGCCAGCAATTGTCAAATCTTAAGCCACGTTTACAAATCAAGAGCCCGAATCGAATAGACTCCAAGCAAGATCATCCTACAAAATTTAGAACCCCGTAGGTGTCATCGAAACCAAGCTGTGACACAACCCACCACAGAACAGGCAATCTAGTCGGTGCATAAATGTACGTCGTACACCTACCCGGGGTACCCCTCTGTGTGAGTGTCAAGGAAGTTCAAGGTCAAGCCATGCGACGGACCGGGGACATATCATTAAGTGCCAAAAGACAACCAAAACCAAGCCAAGCCATAACAGCAACAGGATGACATGAGCTGAGATGATATAAGACCATACTCGGTTCATTATCAGACCGTGCCCCGGATGTTCGATGATGTCAATGGAAGCTTTAGAATCCTGACTGGGATTGGCATGTGTATATATCACTTTCAAGATGTTTGATCTGCCGGGTTTGCGCCGTGGGGAGGTTTCTTTGTGACTCCGAGGACACGTGCTGGGAAGAAGTACATCAGTCATTGTCGTTGGCGTACCTAGCAAGTTCGGATAATGCTGATGATAACGGATAGAGAGAGAAGAGAGAAAGATGGAAATAGAGTGAGGGAGGACGGACTTTGAGAACTTCTCGTCAAGAACGTCGTCACCTCCAGACTTGTAGTTACGCAACTAACGCAAGGCAGTCATCTCACTAGGTGGGTACCGCAACAGTAGCCTTATGTGCGTAATGTAGAATGAAGTGTTATAGAAATGTGAGGAGGTATGTAAGTGTTAGCCTGTATGTACATTATGTCTGTATAACTCTTTCTTCACTTGGTCGTACAATGCCGCGTGAGTGTTGCCTTTCCGTCGTCCCATGTCAAACCGAAAGATGTCCGACTTCGGCAACCCGGTATTTTCCTTTCCATCATCGCTATCTGTGATATCGTCGATACCCTCTCCATTGTGAAACGTCAGTCTTTGTCACTTGACCATTTCAATGGCGGAAAGGGTGCGGGAAGAAGCGAGACAGCGTCGTCTTCGGTTTGGGGTGAGCAACCTTGCCTTGCCTTACCTCACTCTCAGCCTGCGGTCCCATGTCAACGGTCAATGTAGGCATGTATTGACTTGACAAAGATCATGGCATGGTGCCAGCTACTCCCGGTAATCGTACGTTATGGAAGTGGGATCCAGGGAAAGGCTTCCCACCATCGGCATATTGTTTGATATGCGTTGTTTGTGACGGAATCTTGGAACCTTTGTCTTATTTCCCTCGGCGACGACGAGAAGGCGAAAAAAAAAAAAAAGGCTCTATGGAGCCTCAACCACATTCCTCTACAGTCCTATCATCCGATACATGTGACCATGTGTATGCGAGCAAAAAGGTCTCCGCGTTCACGCATCAAGGAATAGCCTTGTCGGGCAGATCTTGATAGCTGTTGAACGGTGAACCAGATGATCGCTAACGAGGGTCTAGATCCCCTCCCAGAGTCTTTACTCATGTCGCTAAATTCCAGGCTCTGTATTGTTCCACTTTTTCGGTTTGGGAACGGAAAAGACGGGAGGAATGGAACACACGCAACGACAGAAAAAAAGATGGACGAAGTTGAACTGAAGCTCCCATGACCCCGGAGCCCCGTTCTCGCCCGGCCCCACTATAATGGTTCGTGCGCTTCGAAGATGCATTAACTCAAAGCGCGCTAGCGCAATGCAGGAAAGGCGCATCCACACAGCAAAAGGGAAAGAACCCACTGCATGTCCTTCCTGCACACACTTCGCCAAAACAACCAGATGCTGGCGCATACACCCAACCATCCATCCTTTGCCATGCTCTTTACACCCTCACATATGGGATGATATCGGGAGAACACCCTCTTTCACCATCCATCGCGGATATTGTCTGCGGCATACATCTAACGAGAGGAGCGGTGAGCGGGTTGAATTGGCGTATCATAGCCAATTGAGAATCCAGCCGTGTGTGTGTGTGACGGGGGCTGGGGCGCAGGGAGGAGAGGAGAAGAGAGAGAGACAAAAAAAATCAAAATCAACAAAGAGGAGGCTGTCTGTCCAGATCCGCCGAGCGAGCGAGGGAAGAGATCCTCCCACGGGGTAAAAAATGAAGCAAGGGAAGGGTGGTTCGGGTGGGTGTTGTTGAAAAAGTCCCAGTCCAGCCGTCAAGGTGCATCTCGCAAAAGGTGGGGTGCTTTTGTGCTGCTTGCTCGGGCCCGTGGTACCGTTCGTTGGTGGGGATTTCCCAGGACGAGGAGGAGGAAGATCAGAATCCGAATCGAATCAGATGAGGAGTCCCATCGGTTCAGTCCAGTGTCAAAGTGTCCATTCAGCGGATCGCGAGAACAAAACGGAGGACGGAGGAGGGACATTGAATGACTCCGGAGCCCCATGTGCTAGAAATCCTTGCTTGTTGGGCATTCCCTATCATGACTTGAGGAATCAGCCGCCCTTGGCGCCCTCGCAGACGCTTTTATGGCTTGGGAGCTCTCAGCTCCCCAGCTCCCAGCCATGGATGAGACAGGCCTCATGGAGGATCTGCCGGAAAATGGCGAATCTTGAATGGGGAGATGGAGGAATGGAAAAAAAGCCCATCGAGATACTGCTACTTACTACCGCAAGGGTACCTCACTGCCCTGTACACTACGATCCAACAAGTGCACCAGTGGGTGTTGAAGGGACAAGTGCCGTATGTACGTCATTGTGGTCTTACTCTTCGCTCCCCAAGAACTCCCAATATCCACTCTTTCGACCTGAGCCATTGATTGATCTAAAGAGCATGGTCAGAAAGTGTCAGGGCCCTGCTGCTGGGCAGAGCAGACCGTGATAGAATCACCAGCTTCCATTGGAGAACCCCATTCGCCTTGGCGCTTGAAAAAGGTTGCCTGTGGGCCGTACGTGTCTGATGCCGTACATGCCGTAGGTACTGCCGTCGGAGCCGATGGGTGTCTCTGGCAGTCGTTGGGTGAATGAGTGGTAGAGGAAGCTTCCTGCTAGAGATCATCGGCACCGGGCAGCAAAGAGTGGCGCGGGGCTGTCATGAACCTGGAAAATCACTTGACCACATGGGCGTCTCGGCATGTCTAACATGCCAAGGGAGCAGCAGTTTGGCAGTTGATGAATGAGACTCGAGTCCAGGATCACGCAGGAGCACTTCAGACTTTCAGAGACGGGGGCTCGGGGGGAAGCGAAAAAAGGAAAATCTGACCCCAGTTCTGGAATCCCCGAGGTTTCAATCGGTTCGGCATGATCCAGCAAACACCATGGCCGATCTTGTCCATCTGCTGTCCGTCTTCATCACCCACGCGGAGCTCTGGGTTGAGATGAGGCGGGAATGGTAACCAATGGAAACCTGGATTTGACCACGGTCAACAAGGAGATGTAACCATCTTGCGCGCCTACCTTTGTCCAAGGCGCATTCATTGGAATTCCGTCCAACGGCGAGATAGCACCTGTGAACAAGGGGGGCTTGTTGGAAGTGTGTCCAGTGAAGATCTGGTTGAACCCCGAGGTACAGCGGGGGGATATGGGCGGGGATTTTGTATGCGAGTTGATGCCCACGAGAACTTTCCACCTCCCGTCTATACTAGAACTAGGGATATATAGAAGGAAGCCGCAAAACGGGAGGCGGTGAACGCGCAGGGCTCTCGCTCGCATGCTGTAACGGCGAGGAAGCAGCGCCGGCACTTTGGCGCCTTTGTGATGGTTTATGTAGGTGGTGCAGAAGCGATAGGTAGGGGAAGAATTGGGGGTTCATTATAGTCGCATGCATTTGTCCGCAACGACGACCATTGCAACATCTGCGTTTCAAGGATTGTGATGAGCGACACAGTCGAATTGTTTTCGGCGCCCTTGACCGGATCCTGAGATTTACAACGGGTCTGAAGTCGAAACATGCTGATCACAAGATCTGATTCTCTTCCCCGCTCCATCAGGGCTTTTGAATGTTGGTTGATTTGGTCCATGCGTTCAGTGCTGTAACCATCACTTATTTGGAACTCGCACGGACCATCTAAGCTTCAGATACCGGCGGACGACCTGACGGATGGCAAAAAAGATAAGATAAAATACAAATATGTACCTAGGTAGATACACATATGGCAAGCGACAACACTGCAAGGCTGAGCTGAAAAAAAGTCAAATATCTTAACGAACGACAACCGACCCGGTCCAATCTCCAATCTGTCATACCCAAAGGGGGGACCTCGGAAATTGTAACGTCAGATTTTCTCGTCACTGTCACCCACTAAAAGGCCACAATTGACGAACTGACTGGGTGCCTGGATAAGCTACCCGGGGTCAGATATCAGGCGTACTAGCCGCTACCGAGTGGTAACATGGCCCGACCCAAACCTGGAGAGGACTTCCCGAGAACTCCACCAAGTACGCCAGAGGAAGATTGAGCTTCAGCGCTATCTGCGATAGAGCTAGGTATCACATCAATTGAGCCCTGTCATCACAGCATACCTAGCGAAATTTGTTCCTGGTGTTTTGAGCTAACGGTATGGCGGCTATGAAGAATGCCGGCTTGCCGTTAGCTTGTCGTGCCTCCTGTTTACCCTCTTCATGGCAGTTGTGCCCGACGAAGGATTCGACACACCACGCGGGTTTCGACAGTGTATAACGGTACTGGTTGACTGGGTACCCTGATCTTCCTGTGGCGTTAGAGTTTTCCGGTGCTTGAGGCCGTTCGTCTACCCGCCTGGCATGTGAGAGGGGTCGGTTTAAAGTCCGTTGAATTTGATTCCCATTTGCTCTCCTCTGGGAGATTGTCTGCCGGTCATCTGCCCTTTTATCGAAAATCTTTGTGGTTCTCGGTTTCCCCACGCATGTAAGGTATGTACTCGCTACCATCTTTTCGCAGGAGCATTGACAGGTCGTGCACGGATGAGAGTCTTGCCCAGGTCACCCGGCAGACATGGATCAGTGAAAAAAGCTCCTTGGACCCTGGACCAAGTCCCCAGAACCCTGAGGCCTTGGCTCTTGGGACTGTGGACCCTAAAGACTGGGTTGAATTCCCTCTTTAGGGCTCTGATAGAGAATCGCATTCGTATGCAATTCTCGTCATGATAAAGGCAGCTAGCTGCTGAAGTCCCAAGCAAGGGATATTTCATGGTCCTGTTCAATGTCATGCAGATTTGTCGGAAAGTGGGAGTGTTACGCAGTCAGCAGAGTTTTCCTCGGGATTTGCCAGGACGACGCCGAGTTGGAAGATTCCATCTCCGATCGTACGGATGCGGGGGGGGGGACTGGACGCAATGACCTCGAATGGCAGGCCCAGCTTACCACCCCGTCGCCATGCTACGCCGCGATAAGGCGACCGCAATCTTAAATTTGGGGCAGATAAGCACTCAACGTCAAGGCATAAACATCCTTCCCATGGTTTAACCACCGCTCTCGGCTCGGGCAAGGGGCGGAACGAAAAACTTTCCTACCGAAGTGTTACACTAGTTCAAAGTAAACAAGGGGGGCTGGACTGTTCCCAACGTAAACACACGGGACAGCGACCCGGCGCAACTCGTTGCTTCAAAGAAACTTGGGAATGTTCTCGGATGATGGACTGAAACCGTGAGCTGAGCCACGACCACAAGATGCAGAAGAACATAAGAAGGGCAATTGGAATGCCAGCCTATCTCTGCCGGTATCAGGAGAATGCAGCTGATCTGCCACGCGAGTCTGCCAGATGGTCAACAGCCCAAGTCGTGCTTTGGCTTTTGAGGCTTCAACAAAACACTGGAGCTTGGCTCCTCGGTCCCGCACAGTGTCTTGCTACTGTGATCGGCCTCTGGGAACCCAAATGAGCCAAAGTCACCCCGCATAACTGAAATCGTGCTACTACTTCACCGTGATAGCACAAGAGATCGTCTCGAAGCCCATTCAGCTACTTATGCGTCTGAAGGGGGCCCCTAATGTTCTGAAATATCGGTCAAGAAAAAGGACACATATATGGAAGTGAAAGCGGCTCTTCTCAAGAGGAACAACCTTTCCAGTTGAGGCTTGGACTGGGGCTTCTTGTGTTTGGTCCGATCGCATGTTGTCCTATCCATAACAGGTTCTACTGCGCTTTTTGGGTAGGTGAAATGAGACTTGCATTGCGTCCTGCAAATGCACTGCATCTCTGATCTCGAAGCCATAATTGGGCTGTCCCAGGTCTGCTTTTAGCCCGGACTGCTTGAGCGGCTGCTTCAACACAACTGAAACCCAGGCAAGCCATAACCAAGAGAGCCGAGAGACAGACACACTTTGGCGTTGTATGACAGCAAATTCCACAGGATTCTATTGCAGGATTGCTACCTTTTGGCTTGGAGTTCTGAGTTTACTGGCGCTGTACATGTACGATGATGATATGTCGGAGGGTAGCGGTCAAGTCAGCATGGAGCACGATATCTGCGAGGGACGATTAGCGACAGTCAAGCACTGAGGCAGAGCAAAGCGACATTGAAAGGAGATGAGCTCTACCTAGGTAGTGTAGGTGTAGTGTAGAGAGTAGGTAGGTCCAGATAGGCTATAGGCATGTATATCTGCCCGCATATTTTCCAATGAGACAAAGGCTTCGAGCTCGTGCTTCCAACATTCCAAGTCCAGTTGAAGAGAGTCCGTTCCAAGGAAAGGATCCAGACAGGTGTGTCCGGAGTGTCTTAAGGTCCCTGGGTCTTTTCGGACAAAAGGACTCTTGACACAGAATGCCGTGAAGCACCGAAGCAGCAGCTCGGCGATGCAAAACCACCTGAAGTGAATCATCCACGCCGCCTAACCATCACGGTTGACGATCATCGACCGAGTCACCTCATCGGTTCCCGGCCTCTTACCTACAACAACCCTGAGACAGTGGGGACGCATGTAACGAGGAGGACGGCCGTGCGAACACGAAGAGACGAACAAAGGGGAGATTATTGGTCCACGGCTTGGGAAATCGCAATGCTGAAATTGCCTGGGGTAGCAGTGGGCAGTTCAACCCACGGCTTGGTCCAGGTTTCCAAGTTTCGTCGCTACCTTACCTTTAGCCCCGCCCCCAAGCTGGCTCGGCTGGGTAATGGAACCGTGGTGTACCATCTTCCCTATTCCTGTTAGCGTGCCAACGTGCCCCGCTACAGAGAGCGACACGCAGAAAATCAACCAAAATTACACGATGGAACGGCGAGGGCACAATGGCACCCCAAAGACGTAATTTCCACAGTTGAGGCTTCCTAGCAGCGATCCCAAAGCGTTGGAAGCGGAACGCGTGGTGGTTTCCCGTTTGCAAGTGAGGCGGACCGCTAACAGAGAGGTACTCGCGAAGCGCAGGCGGCTGCCGTGCCCCTACCTCGTCGTGCTGCTAGCGCCGCCAATCTCATCTGCCCAGAGGCAGTCACCACCCAAAACCCACTTGCCTATTGGAGCCCAGCGGTCGACTGGACTGGACCGACGCCTGCTGCCCTCCCGGTCTTGCTGCTAGGGGACGGGGGGCTCCCGACTGTGTGAAGGGACTCGCAGGTTCGCAGCCCGCCCGTATTTTAATTTAGTCACCGTCCGCCCCCGACCGACCGACTATCAGGAAGACCCTTCTTTTTCTTTTCTTCCTTCCCTTCCCCCCTCCGTGGTTTTGTGGTTGCGCCGGACAGCAGCACCACCCAACACGCGATATCGAGAGAGTTTGTGTAGAGGGAGCGGAATCGGACTTTCACACACACCACTCCAAGGTATTCCTGTCCTGTGCTCGTCCACGTCCTCGTCCTCCCGTCATCCGCCTTTTCTCCGCCCTCCATCCCGCCTCCCGTCTCTTCACAACCCCGATCTCCAGCAAGGTCCCCGTCCTTGTCCTGCCACCGAGGCCCTACCTACCTTACCTTAGTGTGTTCCCGTCGAGCACCTCAACAACTTCCTCAGCTCTCTTCAGCTCGCCCTCCCCGAGTATCGACTTCCCGTCGTCGCCTTCCTTGTATTCACTCGCGTGCGTGTCTGTCCGCCGACACGTTTCGCGGCCGCATTGCACACAAAAGTCGTCGAGTGTGCCCTCGGGATTGGATCCGAAACCTCTTTGGTCTTTGTGGGAGACTGGTTACCGTGAGACGGTCGCGCCAGATTGTGTGGACTCGGTGAGTTGCCTGATCTTTCCTTGGCCTCCTTTCCGCCCGTTCTACCGTTGTTCCCCCTTCTTGTTCCGCTGGGCCAGTGCCGGCCAGCCAGCCAGCTTGCTCGCATCGCATCGCCGTCGCATCATATCGCTCCCAGCGCATCGCCGTCGTCATCGTGCTCCTCTTCTTCGGCTTCCATTCCACAACGTGGGCTTTTCGGTCGTTCTTGGTGGTTTCTCCAGCACTCAGCACTCCCCATCCCATCGCCCATCTTGCAGCGGAGATCGCCGTTCTCGACAGACTGTTTGGTGCTGCGACCCAGCAGGCAATACTGGCACAGCATGGAAGGAAATCATCTTGTGACTGGCCCGCCAAACCTCAAGTTGGCCTCTTGCTAGTCCATCCGAGTCCATGACACCCCCCATCGGTGTGCACGCGTGATCGGTGGCTCATTCCGTCCTCACATACCTGCTGCACCTACTGCTGCATCTGCGTGGATTCCTCCACCTTCGGGCTCTATTCCAACCATCTTTTCCGCCATTACTGCTGCCGCGGCATCGGTGTCCGCGTCGTCTCCAGCTGCTGGGAGATCACCGCCTCGATACCGCTACTTTGCTACAACTACACTACTACAAGTGGCCTTGAAACCGCCGAGCACGACTGAAACTGTTGGGTGAACACACACACCGCAACCGGTGGCCCGACAACGACCCGCCCTCAAGTACCTACCCGTCGCACAGAAACTGGAACCTCTGCTTGCCGCCGAACCACGTCTGCACACCCTACACACCTACATAATACGCGCCGCATTGTCGCCAGTATCCCCGCACTCGACATATCTTAGACCCGACTTTGATGCCGAATGGGCTAATTTCCACCGGATATACGCCCACTTAACCGACCCATAAGGACTGTCACAACCTTCTCCGGGCTCGTCAACCATTGCATCTACCGAACCTGCTTCGATTTCCGCGACTTGAGCGAGCTCCAAGCGGTCGCTGTGCCAGAGAAGAAGGGCTTGCCGAAAGAACGAGGCGTCTGTGCATGTGCGAGGTGACGGCTCGACTAACTAACACATGACATTACGCAGACCGACTGCTGTCCGACTTTCGCCACGACAAACTCCCGCAAACTCCCTACAGACCGCACGATTCACAAGCGTAGCCTTCCGAGTCCGAGCTGCACATAAACCATTCTCAGCGCCGACACCGTCCTATCTGACACCCCTTTCCCCGCTGTCCGAGCCCGGGAAACGCAACTCTTTACATACAACGCCCCAACCCGTTATGCATATTAAGTGCTAAATATGGATTCGGAAGACGGGGAGTTCTTCATCAAGGTACGACGATTCTGTGGCCCATAACTGCATTGCGTTTCCGATTCAAAGGGATAATTAGGCTAATCAACCATATCGGCTTCTAGCAACTGGCGAGCTTCGTGCGGACCCATGAAAAGGCCCTCGCCAACGCGCTACAGTTTAGGAGACAGAACACTCCTCGCCATGCATCTTCACAGAGCGTCTCGGTGCTCTCCACCTCGGCCCCAACGGCCTCTTCTCTTCCAGAGCGACCTTCGACGTCTTCATCGCCTTCGAGCACATTAGCTGCAGCTCTATCCCTAGGCTCCTTGAACTTCACATCCCACAACGTAAAGTCAGCAAAACTGGCTCTTACCGCCCACCACCTGTTTTACCTACTCTCCCGATTCGAAGAGCTGGCTATTCCTGTCGGTCCCATGAAGGTTCGCCTGGAGAACCTGCACGACAACCGAAATTCAGGAAACTATGTATCCTTCCTCAGCCAAACGCAACGGTCTAAAAGCCGTGGCTCCGACGTTGGCTCAATCCACTCTGTCTCCAGCATGAGGAGTGTCATGTCGGGCATGTCTGCTCTATGGTCGAGTTTTGGAATCGGCTCTAGCATATCCGCCGCTCGTTCTGAGAAGCAGAAGGCTGCCATCCAGGCTGACCTCAAGTACTTGTACTCTGCCTTCACCAAGATCCCTTGCCTACGCCTTGCCCCCGACTTCCGCGCGCGGTTGATCAAAGGATATGAAGAATTTCCTTTCGACTCGGCCGTCCCTCTTTATGTCTTCAAGAACGTCCAGGCCCTAGAAGTGAGCGACACCGACTTCAGGCAATTTTTCGGTTGGGACCGGCTTGCCGAGCAGCTTCGCTCTCTCACGCTCAAGCGCGCCAGTCTCGATGACCCTGCGGATGTTCTGATCGATATCGTGCTGGATGACATGGATAAGAGGCGTCGTCGCTCTTCAAAAGCGCAGTCATCCCCAACCGGACCTTGGGCCGCACCAAGTCCTCGGAGAAGTCCTACAATCCCGCAGGCGGCGCAGAAGTCGAATTCCCCACCTAGTTCTCCAGATGCGAGGACGTCCAACACTGAAATACCGGTTGGTTCTCTAAACAGTGAATCTGGGCCTGACCAGTTGGGGGCGGCTTTGCATAATCACAGGCGGCCGTCCGTCGTGAGGGTGAACAGCGACGAGTCAAGGACACCGGCAAAAGACGGGCGACCACGAAGTCATTCCCCTCGCCGGCCTACTAGCTCTAGGAATGGCTCAAGCAACGTCCGGGGGAACCACAAGATTCGTCGATCCGGGTCTGGAAGCTCACACTCGAGCCTTTCGGATTCCTGGTACAATTCCCGTGGAAGTTCCTCGAACTTGCTCGCTATGGGAACACTTCCTCCCTCCAAGTGGCGTTTCCTCAAGCATTTGAGCCTCACAGACAACTCCCTTACCTCGATCCCGGCGGCCAGTCTGGGACCACTGGCTAATACTCTCCACTCCCTCGACCTGTCAGCGAACTTGTTTACTCAGATTCCTGACAGCCTTGCAACCCTAACAGCCCTTCGCGCCTTGAACCTGGCTCATTGCATGATCGACTCGCTCCATTCGCTTATCCGGTGTCCTCTTCCCGCTATCACAGCCCTCAACCTCCGCGCCAACCGCTTGACGTCAATTGTGGGCATTGAGAAGCTCTACCCATTGGAGAGACTGGACTTGAGGGACAACCAAATCGCCGATGCTATGGAGTTAGCTCGTCTGACTGGTATCCCCGAACTCCGGGAAATCTATGTGGAGGGCAATCCTTTTACTCGAACCCACCGCGATTACCGCATTACCATCTTTAACCTGTTCCGTCAAACCCCGGGATATACCGAAGATATTACTATCGACGGGTCAGGGCCCAGCTACTCGGAGAGGCGGTATCTGGTCGAAAGGGCGGCAGAGCCGCCAGCCGTCCCCGTCATCAAACCTGCACCGCAGGAATTGCCTGCGGTGGATGTCAGCAAGCCTACATTTGTTTACGAGCCGCCCCCAAGAGAACCGGCTGTCCTTAGGAAGGAGAGGCCCATGCCCAAAAGCACTTCAAGCGAACTCAACACTGCGTCTACGCGCCGTCGGAAAGCACCCAAACGACGTATTGTGGATCTCGCTACTAACGAGACGCCGGCTCCTGTGACTCTTGTCGACGATCGCAGTAGACCTGGTGACAGAGCCGCTTCGGGTCACAACGAACATTATCGTATTTCACAACCCACTGAAATGCATGCTCCACAAGAGACACTTGCGGCTAGCCCTTTGCCCGACGCTCGAGCGCCTCCCGATATCCCCAGGATTGAATCCACCGTCATTCCCAGCATACCTCCCCTTTATCCCTCCCACAAGGGCTCTTCCGAGTCCCAGTCGTGGAGGGACAATGGCAACTGGGATGTCGACGGCGAACTGTACCGTCGGAAGATCGAGTCACTTCGTGACAAAGTGGGAAGCCGCTACCTGAGTGCACTCAACGAGGAAGGATGGGATCATACTTCGCTTCCGCCCAATTACCGCGAGGGCAACTTTGGTGCTCCCTCTCCCTTACTTGCGGACCCGACAGCTCCTAGAGCCGCATCCATTCAGGCGATCCATAGTGGTCGGACACTTGGATGAAGTCTTATTATGATATACCCCCAGGCTTGTAAAAAGCATGTTTTGACTTCTGGAGCGCTGTATAAATTGTAAGCTGTTCGCTGGACGATGCTGCGATACCTACCCGCTACCTCTACGCATCCCCTCCCCTCAAACCCTTGAAGCACTTGTGTAGGACTGGGCTGGACTGGTTTTGCATTTACACAAAAAAGAGATATCATATAAGCATAGCGTATTGGCGTTTTGGAACGGAAGGGCGTTGAAGGAAGGGGAAGAAACATTATTCTATTGCATAACTCAACCCGCCACACCTATCTGCCATTCTTCCTGTGTGTTTTTTTTTTGCTAGGCCCATTTTGTGCTGGGGCCGCCGCATTCCGACACCGTTGGAAGATTTTGTCTTTTGGGATGGTGGAAGTTTTATGCTTCTACAATATCGATTGGCATTGATATCCACACGGCCATATATCCCGTCCATCTGTGGACATGATTTGGCCACCCTTTTTTCTTTATTTGGAGGAGTTTAAGTTACAGGTGGTTGGCGGCGGCATTCGAGTTTGAGAGAGGAAAGACAGAAAGAATGGTGGGAGGCATTGCGAGTCCTTTTTACATGTCCAAGAGATGAGGCATGAAAATGACGATGATGATGGGTGGGAGCCTGGGTGGAATTTGATCCCCTCCGTTACTGGAGTTGGAGTGTCTCGTTATTATCTGGTATCACGCACGAGGTGGTTGGATGATGATGATGATTGGCGTTATTTCCGATGGCATTTGAGTGAGGTCAAAAAGCACTGCAGAGTACAGCAAGAAGCGAGAAATTATGCATATTGGTTTTTCTTTCTGAAATCTCATGTCCAAGTTTTCTTTATTTCGGTTGATGGGTCTTATGTCTGTCCTTTGCGTTTTGTGCATCAAGTTCACCTCGATGACGGTTTGCATTAGTTCGAACTTCGTTTATTCAAGTCATGGGAAACTAGAATGTCTTCCCGCGTTATTATGCCTGTTGGCATTCAGTAGCTAGCTACCAATCCTTCTATTATATCTCATTGCCCACATACACACACATGCGTGGTCCTAAAATATCGTGTGATCCCCATAGTGAACATGGGGGCACCTTACTCCGGCAACTGATTGCCATGTACGTACCCAGATGTATCCAAGGAACCGGGAAGGGTGATTTGCGCATGTCGGAGGGTTTCGGTTTGTGTCGTTCAAACTCGCGATTCGTTTGGTTGGCAGGGAATGTCACTCAACATACCAGAATATGAAAGCGGAGGAGGAACAAGTTTGCCTAGCTTGGAACTCTGAATCCCCACTGGCAATAACACCGTGTCGCCAGCAATGACGTTTAAGAATCAAGAAATCATAAGCTCGTGAAATTCTCGAACCAGGATTTAATCGCGAACGGTGGATCTCTTGTGCGTCTCGGCAACGGATCCGAGCGGACGGATCGGATGGGTTCGTCGGGGATTCATGGGTTGCTATTTTTTAAGCTTAAACTCTGGACAGTGTCCTTGTCGATCCCCTCACTCGGTGCCCCGGAAAAGATAAAAAATAAAATATCTGCTGTCAGTCCGTCTGGACATGACACGACAATGCTGTCGTGACTATTGTGCTTTGGCCTTGCTCGTTCTACGTCATGTAGGAAATCTAACCGGTTGTTCATCGGAACCGTACAAACGAAGACCAATTTACGATGACTTGATTGAGCGCAGAACGAAGTGACGGACAGCAGGATGGATATAAAAACCAATTGGCCAGAATCATTGCTGTGTACGGCAACTCGTCCTTCCTCGTAATGCCCCCGGATGTTCCGGTGGCCTGGATCAGATTCGGAGGAGGCCAATCAAACGTTGAGCGCATCCGGGATCATGCGTCGCGCGCGCGAATGTTACCTAGAGAAGAAGAAACCATTTGTTTTTTTTCTCACTGCTGATGAGTTGGCGAGGCTGAATGGTCAATTCGAAAATGCATGAACGGATGGGGACTGAGGGGCCGGGGGCCGTGGGAAAGGTGAGTGGGGGAACCGCCAAGACAGTGCAACTAATCAATACTACCTACCACGCACGAGATAGGAGTCAAATCTTTGTTGAAGAATTACATCATGGTTTAACAAGTGGACATGGCTGTTGTGGTCTGGCTCTTTTCTATGTTGACCTAGGGAAGGATGAATGTGGTTTCTTTGAGGACAATTTGATGTTTTGGCAAACTAGTACTGTATGGATTTCTCGTTGAGAACGCACAGGGAGGAAAGAAAGAGCCAAAAACTCACCGCAGCGGTCGCCGGAGCACACATGGTCGTCACGAGCGAATGCGAATACCCAACTAACCAGGTTCTGTTGTTGGTGTTGGTCTTTCATCCTCCTCCCTGTGATGGAGACGATTGGTTTGGATCTTGAATGTGCCGCCAAACAGTTCGGTCTAAAAACAAAGCGACGTTCGCCAAACAAAAAGGTTTGCCACCAAAATTGAAAACCGTTTTTGGATCTGCCAAAGCTGGAATTCTGGGGGATCTTCTGGGGTGGTTGGGATTAGGGATTGAAATGTGCAAAACCGTTTGGCGACGAAGTGAAAATGACCCACGCACGCAGGCTGCAACACGGATTTAAGCTCAAAGGGCTAGGCCGAAACGAGCGGCAAGCCCCTCCCAGCCCCTGGAACCCCCTGTTCTTGTCGATTTTAGGGCCCGTGACATGCGTGCGGCTGTCGTTACGTAAGCAGCTAGCCGATGGGGCATCTGTTCCACCCTTGACCGCGGCATGCTGATTGGCTAGCGGTCACTCGAGCCTCGCGTTTTCCAGAACGTCACGTCTTCAAACCTACCGGACTCCCTCACGCTTCCCGCATCGTTGACCATCGCGCAACCGCTTTTTCCTACCTTCTAGCCCACGGTCGCGTATCTACGCTTCCTCCACCAATGATCGAGCCGAACCGCCGACCGTCTCGAGTGATTCCGCAACCACCATCTCCGACGCGGTGATTCCCCTTTAACCACCGTCTACCCATCACTTAGCCGTCACCTTCGACTCATCCATCAGTTTTATCGCTCCTCCATCAAGCAGCCATGGCCCCGGTGCCATCGACCCCGCGGCGGCGACCCCAGAGTGGTCATTGGGGTGATGACGAGTGATGGGGATTGAAGATTTTTGTTAGAAGTACATACATGGCCCGTGATGAGAGGACTAAAT
>RANY01000591.1:0-22647 GCA_009805235.1 Neurospora pannonica FGSC 7221 | reverse complement strand
ACTGGTCAACGGTATTCATGATGGTGAGACATCATGAAGGAAAAGCCTCCAGAAAAAGAAAAGACAGAGACAATGACGCTTATCCTAGGCGTCCCTGGCGCCCTCTTTGCCCTGCGCCCATCGCGCTGGGGCGGACGGTTGGGCGCAGGGCAAAGAGGGCGCCAGGGACGCCTAGGATAAGCGTCATTGTCTCTGTCTTTTCTTTTTCTGGAGGCTTTTCCTTCATGATGTCTCACCATCATGAATACCGTTGACCAGTATCGTTCGTCGTTCGGGGCAAATGGTCAATGAAGGTCGTTTGACTGGTAAAAGGGTCCAGGGTCCATCTTTAGACCCCGTTGGCTATCACTTGCATCTAACTTTGTGATCATCGCCCGTTGCAGCTAGCTAAACTAGTGACGACTGACGAGAGAAAGCTCCCATGACGCGAGCTGAGACTCCATTCCCACTTGCCGCCCGTCTCGTAGTGAATGGGGGTTTTTAGAGCGATTACGCACCGGAAGGATTCACGTACCTCGCAGCTAGCAAGGGACTTGCCATTTGCTTTGCCTCCCACTAATGCGCGGGTCGACCCTGGGGGTATCGGAATTCCAAGATTTCGAAGAGGTATTGGCGGGAAGGGTTGATGGTGAGTGAAGTCTTTTCTGGCTGGGTCGCAAGGAGGTCGACCGTCTTTCGGGATTCTGGAAGACGAAATAGGAATTGTTAGCAAAATGCGGCGATGAAAAGGGAATGGTGCCGTTCTTGGCGTGCTGGGGCGGGTGCTGGCATGGCGCCGGCGTCGTTCTGGCATCGTGAACGTCTTGGTTTACCGAGAAGGGTGAAATGTGACTTGGGATTCGTCAGATAGACGAGCAGGGGATTTGGGAGGAAAGGAAAGAAAAAGATGTCGAAAAGTGATTGATTCATTGTGACAAGTCGTCGCCGGTCTCAAAAAGCGGGAACGGGAAGGACATGTGAGGAACGACCCTGGCGGACTGGGTGACTGGCTACAAAATATCGGTCGGGAGACCGAAACTATGCTACCCGATTGGGCCAAGAACTGTCTCGGATTTTATCTGCATTAATTCCTGTATTCCCGTTACACGAACGTTACACAACAATACCAACACCACCAACACCCCTCCTCCACACTCTCTCCCACCTGCCGCATGTCTCTCCATCACTCCATCCAACAACCACCACAACTTTGGACAACACTCACGCACACACACGCCGGCTTCTCAGCTGCAGTCAGCTCTTCGCCCTAGAAAATCATAAACATCACGAACCATACAGAAGCTTTTCGAGAGCCAGTTACCGCATACTGTGCTCTCCGCAAGCACCGATGACAACTTGCTTCATCTTCAACATCACTTGATCACCAAACGCAATGCAGCCACTATCGAACTCTCAAATGACAAACTCTCAAATGCGATTCTCCTCAGACTGTTGATACGCTATCTAAATTCTCAAGTTATGCTCTCAAATTTCCTACGTTAATGTCCGACAGTTATCCAAAATCACCAAGAATCAACTCCCAGCAACAACTCGGAGATGCCCCGGGCAACACCTCGATCCTACGCACTCCCAGGCACTCCCTATTCAACAGCCCCTTTACTCCCTCACCTATCCCAAAAATCCCCCATCTGCCTCGAACAATACCACTCCGAATGACTCCATCTACACTTCCCATATTTGCCAGCCATGATCAGTACTATCCACAATCCACAGTCAGCACCATTCAATACCATCCACCCCCATCTTCCTCCCTCACCCTCTCCCTCTCACACATCATACAGCAAAGGAAATCACAGGAAAGGGATCAAGGTATCTCACATCCAACAGTATAAACCGCCACCCCAAACATGATTCCCAAAATGATATACCCGCTCAACAGCATCAGCGGCAAGCAAATAATATTCCTTAACAATTTCCGCCACCAGCTTTCTGGTTTTCTGGTGGATTGTAGGCGGTAGTTATCCATGATTTTGCCAGCGAGACGGCTTGTAGTGTCCTTGTTGGTGTCCCTGTTGTTTTGGGAGAGGGGAAGTCGGGGGTAATGGTTGTTGGAGGTATAGGTGTAAGCGTTTGGTCGGTACATCTGGCGTTGCGATCGCGGTAGGCTTCCTTCGTGATGAGAAAAGCAGACTTGTTCGCTTGGAAACAACAACTTCGATCTTGATGATGGACTCTTTATATGTGCTGTGACTGGAAGCTTGGATGTTTAAGGGCCTTGTCTTTTGAGTGTTGGAAAGATGTCTCGTCACCTACATAAACAAAGGAGTTGAATGGATATTGGGGTTCAATTTTCACCTCTCATCATGGCAAACGGTGATGGACACGTCAGAAATACTCATATGATTGTCTCTGAGGATCTTGTTGTATCAACAGGACGTTGTGTTGTTTACTGGGCCTTGCTTTGCACTACTGACTCAAATTCTGCAACGGTTTCTGGGTTGTATCATATGTTATACAGTGAAGCAGCCCCAATGCCGCCATTTCTTCGGATGGCGGGCACTCTACCAAGGATAGACACTTCGTGGCTTGGGTTGGAATTTGGGATGAAAAACCTTAATCCAATTCACTAACCTCTAGAGTATCGCGATAAGTTTTAATTCGAGGCCTTCCAAAGTCCTTCATGGAACTCAGCTGGAATATCCTAGCGGTCGAAGGTGTTAATACCTGTTCCAGCCCTGAAGACTCGTCCAAATCGTCTCAGGCCTTCCTCACCTCAACCTCAGAACACCATGACATTCGGCTTTTTTTACCCGTCTTCGAGCTTGGAAGCGGGTGGAAAACCTTCCATCCTATCTTCTTCCCCACCGAAACCTGAACTCGACTCGGCGCCTTCCCTTCACCTTCACCTCGCCGCCATGAGGAGCGTTGATTAGGCAACCAACCGAACTACAACCATCGACCATCGCAGCAACCTGAATATTCTCCAAACAAACAGCGACCACCTCCGCGACCGCAAAGAACTAGTAAAATCGATTTCACCACCAAGCAACTCCCGCGATGGACAACCCACCCGCCTCGAAGGGCGATGATTCACCCCCTCCCTCTCCCCCACCGCAACCGCAAGAAAGCATCCTCAACCGCAAAATCCTCCCCCGCGGCCTCCCTCACAGCTTCTCATCCAACGTCAACCGCGACGTCACCACCCCCAAGAAATCAAAAGCGAACAATCGCTCCGTCCGATCCATCATCGCGTCATTCGAAAGCGCCACGAGCAAACAACAGCCACCCCACTCTCCACTCTTCGAGCCGATTACGCCGCGATGCAGCACGATCAGAAGCAGCGCGTCGACGGGCGCAAGTCTGACGAGTTTTCGGAGGGTGAAGGGAAGTAGAGGGGTCAGTGAGTGTCATGATGCGAGGAGGAGTCAACATGGTGAGGATGGGACAGAGGGGTATAGTGACGCAGGAGCTGGGGTAGAGGGCACGAGGAGCGTGTCGACGCCTGTCATCCCGAGGACGAGCTCGATCATGCCGTTTGCGTTGGAAGAGGAGGATTCATTGACGCTGTTGAATTACAAATCGTATTTCAACCAGCCTTTGGCCAGGTGTCTTGATGGGTTTGTTGATTTTGAGGAAGAAATCAAGGAGGAAGCTGCTGCCCAGAAAAGCAACAAGAATAAAAACGACGAGAAGAAGATTGCGAACGACAAGATCGACTTCGACAAGGAAAACATACCCCTCCGTATCACGAAGCGGCAGGACAGAGTCAAGACGGCGGCCCAAAACGAGACCCAACCTACCACAAGTGCCCCGCGACCCGTACGACGACAATCGAGGAGACCGAGTCTCACGCACAGAAAGTCCTCGGCTTCAGTCATTGCGTTAGAGAAGCTCATGCACGAGCTAGAGAACTTCTCAGTCAACCAGCCGCTGGAGGAGGAAGAGAGCGAAATTATCGCCATGGCGGAAGACAAGCCAATTATTCGCCGCGACCCAAAAGAAGTCCAGGAGTACTGGTGGACGGTCCGCCGCAGCCTCTGGGTTGACGAAGACGAGGTGTACAACCCAGAGGACCACCACGAATCCAATATCGCAACATCAACCGACATCCCAAAGATCCAACTACCTCTGCCGGGAACAACCGATGTCTCGGTCAGGGCATCATGCGTTTTCGACAAGCAAATCCCGCTACCAGCACCTCCTATTCCTTTCCGCTCCCCAAACCGAATGTCCAGCGTTGGCCSGGGAAGCCCGTCGTCAATGGGCACACCGACCCGTATGCCTAACCGGTCGATCTCAACCAAATCCACATCCCCACTGAAGTACTCAGTCCTGACGGCGGGCCATCCTCCGCCCTCGCCATCCGCTTCTGTCCGACCCGAGCCTCCAACACCACTATCGCCGCCCGCCCTTTTCCGACAGAGTCCGAGCCCGCCCCCTAGGGGTTCCAACCGGCCAGTTTCCCCCCCCTTGTCGACAGCGGGTAGAGACGAGTACTTGGATAGTGATACCCCGAAGGCTTCTCCATCGAAGAAATTAGACCTTTCCTTGTTGAATCAGGAACACACCCAGTCTCGTGGTCCAAGCTCGTCTTCACTCTATGTGAATACGAACACATCGCAGGCGGACTGGGACTCGGCTTCGGAGTATGGAGACGAAGAAGTGCGTGAACAGAAAGCGGAGGATAACCACCGTCGTAGGACCCAACCAAATGGCCCTTCGTTAGATGAGATTGACGGATTGTTCAGCAGAATTCGGACCGATTCTGCGGTTTCTTCCCCAGCTACAGCTGTTGACGTTGGAGGCAGCCAGGAGAATACACCCAGAGCCGAGTCTGCTTTCGAGCAGATCAAGAAGCGGATAGAGAGCAGAGAAGAGAAGAAACGGTCTGCTCATAGTCGCCACTCTTCCCTGGTCCGGCTGAGCGCAAACGTGGAGAGCAAAAGCTCGCATTCCCAGTCCGAGTCCCACGACGGGACAGAGCAAAAACAGGTGCAGAAGGAACAGGAACAGCAACCCTCACTCCAAGAACCTCAAGACCACCCTTCTCCCCCTCACAGCAACAACAACCGCCGTCACAGCCGCCGCCGCCTCCACCTCTCAGCCATGAACCTCCCCGGCCTCCGCCACCTCCGCAGCCGCCACAGCAAATCCTCCCTCTCCAGTCCCGATTCCATTGACAGCCTCAAAACGCCCACCACAGCCAACAGCGTCACCAGCATCAGTAGCACCCGCGCAACCATCAGCAGTCCCGTTCCCATTCTCAGCGCCGGTATCAGCAACCCCGGTAGTAGCAACCCCAGTAGCATCCCTTACTCAGCCACCCGCTCTGCTCGCTATTCTTTGGCTTCCATCATTGAATCTGGGACAGGAAGTTTTTCTCAGGGTTGTGGTCAGAAGACGCCAACGGATAAGGAAGCAGATAGTACGGGAATGGAAACGGAAACGGAAACGGCAATCGGAAAGATGGAGGGAACCAGTGGAACCGTGGTGTTTTACCCGATGCAGTTCGTGACGAAGGTGCCGAAGTTGGAGGAGGCGCCGAAGGGTGGTGGAGGGTTTAGAGGGCATTTTAGAAAGAGGAATAAGAGCCGGGAGGAGAGCAAGGATAAAGAGATGGAGAGTTCGATATTAAAGGATAATGTGGAAGAGTTTTTGCATTCGCACAAAAGGAACAGTTTGGGGAAGGAAGGGAATAGTAGCGAGATTCAGAACAAGGGAAGGAACGACGACCTTCGCCAGCCCCGCGAAGAGAAAAGTCATCAACGGGTTGGATTCACGGAAGGCACAACAGGAATCACCTCAAGCATCAGCGCTTCCAGTATCCCACTTCCCAATCACCGCTTCGGCCGCTCCCAGGGGCAATCCAGAGGTACTCACCACCAGCTTACCTCTCCAGATGACAACCACCTTTACGAGAGCCCTTCGCGGCGCAGCACCGATCACCATGACCACACTCCCACCCAGATCCCCCACCCCAAATACGCCAACACCATCTCCTCTTTCACCTACACCCCGATAGTCAACAGCAACAATACCAAAAACTCCCACGACAACTCCCACACCTTTACCCCTGACACACTCCCTTCAACAAGAAGATCGACAACCGGGCGCTCCCGCGAAGACCACCTCTCCGAAATTGAGTCCTTCCTCAACAAAGATAGCTTCCATACCATCCAGTCCATGCGTTCGCTTCATTCGCAATCGCGGTCTTTGCATTCTATGCAATCCATTCCGGAGTCCAACTCGACTGGGAGTATGTATAGCCAGGATGAAGAGGAAAAGAGGGAGGATGCGTCGGTGTTGATCGGGGAGGTGCTGGAGACTGTTAGGAGTCTGGGGGAGCAAGTCAATCGTCGGGAGTTGTGAGGGGACTCTGAGATTGAGGGGATATGAGGCTGGGTTATTACAAAGCTGATGGAGCTGCTGACGGGAAGAAAGGGGGGAGGGAATCTCGAGGAAGAAGATGCTCGAGTTGCTTGTTTGGGTAGGTAGGTAGTGTAAAAGTGCTTCGATTATGGATCCAAGAGGGGCCCTATAGGGCCCCAGGCAGTAGGAGGGGCTTCAGCGTCAGCGTTGGCGCAATACAGGGGGCGGCGTTATTTCTGAACGTGGCCGGAGGACAGATCTATAGGTAGGTTATCGATGTCTTTGAGACTTATTAGCCACCATCAAAAGGTGGTGGGTGAAGCAATTTTACCTCTTGAAATTGACGTCGCTGTTCCCCCGGCTGGATTCACACATGGATATTTTTAGTGCCCTAGCAGAGCTCGTATAGACACTCGCGCATTATAGCCCCTTTACATAAGCATATTTCCTCCAAATGCGCATAGATCAGGTACAAAATGCCGCCAAGTCCTTTGAACAATGTAATTCGTTTACCGAACAGTCATGGAGCAAAAAGAAAAAACCGTGTATGTTGTGGAACTCATTTTGTGTAGGAAAGGTATCAGGGAGGATAGCGATGATTACGCGAAGAGAACTGAACACATCAGGTTCCTTGCTTGTAGATCAGAGTACCCCATCAAACGTGTATCCAACAATCAAAACACTTCACTAAACATCTCAATGACCAACCACCACCTTCGTTTGAACACCAGTCAGATTCTCTCCAGAAACTAGAACTAGTACCTAATCAACACTACCCAAGCTCCTCCTAGCCCCTATCGTCCCCCAGCGTACCCCCTAGAATCCTTCATCCACAACCCCCGTCCCAGTACTAGTCGTAGTAGTAGTAGTGACCAGCGAGCGACCCGCTCAGCCCGCTCACATCAAATCCGTCCCTTCTCCACCAACACCAACAACCTCTTTCACCCTTATCCTCATCTTATTTCCATCCGCACCATTGACTATCCTCCATCCTCCCCTCCTCCCATAATCGCCTCTTACGCCGTATCCTGTCCCTGTCCCTGTCCCTGTTCTTTCTCTTTCCCTTTCCCATTCCCAAGTCCCTTCTCTGTGTTGATCTCCTCCTCCTTCGTCCCTTTCTCTGTCCACACAATCCCTTGCTCTAGCCACCCTTCTTGTTTCTGCATCAACATCCTTGTTATCATCCTCAGCATCTTGCTCACCACTCTCAAAATTACCGTTCTGAGGCCGACCATCAAGCTTTTCATCATCGGGTAATGAATGCCCAAGTGATTCCGAGGGTGGTATAACGTAATCCTCCACCACCTCCTCCAATGGGATAATCAATAAATCACTCTCCACTTGGACTGAGGCTGTTCTTGTGTGTCTCAGCCCACTTCCACTTTCTCCTGTTCCTTCTAATGTACTTTCGTTCCCACTCCCGCTGTCGATGGTGCCAGTAGTCTGAGTACTGTGCGTTCGGGAATGAGTTCTAGAAGCCGAAGCCGAAGAGTCGTTGGTAGTGACTTTATCGAGCGAAGAAACGCGAGAAGAGCCGGTGGTGGAAGTGGTTAAGGATCGTTTTCTGTTTGTGCTTGTGGTTTTGGTTTTGTACCAAGAGCTGGGGCCGGCGGTTGAGTGTCTGTTGCTGCCTCTCTTGCTCTCCCTGTTGCTGCGGCTGCTATGTGGACTACTAGCCCTAGTAGACATAATAGAAATACTCAAAGACCACGAAGATCTAAACGAGCGGTGATTGCCATTACTGTTGCTGTTGTTGGTGTTGCTACTACTTTTACTATAACGGTTGTAATGGCTGTGATGGCTGTGTCGGTGTTTCTTCTCCAACTGATCATCGTGTATTTGTTGGGGATCGTGTTCATGTTGCTGATCGACATCGACATCGACATCGACATCGACATCGGCAGTGTTGTTGCCGTTGATGCCGCCTTCTTCGGGAACAGGAGACGACGGTAAAGCAGCGGAGGAAGAAGCATGTGCTGATGAAGAAGAAGAAGAAGAAGAAGCCGAAGCTGCTAAAGCACGCGGACGAGGACGGGTGAATAACACTTTGGACGGCGGCCGCTGGTCAGTGCCAACGTACGAGGGGGCTCGGTTGCAGGGGTGATGGGTTTCCTCGTCGTATTGTTCATGTTCATGTTCTTGTGTATCGAGCTTGTGGCCGTGTTCTTGGTCCGCATCGAAAGCAGTGTTAGAAGTAATATCGGTGCTGACGTGTTTGGTTGGGCTCGATATCGGACGATCTTCTTCGCTTTCTAGAATTCGACAGTCCTTGGATGGATTCTTCAACAACCTCTGCGGCCGAGTTGTCCTCTGTTGCCCAGTCGGTTTCGGGGGTGTCTTCATCTGTATCTTCGTCTGTATCTTCGTCGGTGTCTTCGTCCATGTCCTCGTCCATGTCCTCGTCGGTATCTGTTCGCTCGTCGTAGTCTTCAAGCTCTTCGTCTTCAAGCTCTTCGTATGATCTTTCCCTTCCGAACGGTAAGCTTTTCCCCCCTCCATAACATCATAATCATCTTCTTCTTCAACAAAATCACGATGCTTGTTTTCGCTGTGAGTTACCAACCGAAAATTGTTGTCTTCGTCTTCCTCGTGACTGCCGTGACGGGAAGGAGTCAAACTCCAACGAACTGCAGACTCCTGAAAGGTCCCTGGGAGACGACCTGTGTCGGTGAAGGTGAAGGCGGAGAACTCCGATGCCTGGCTGAAGTCCCCTGACGGCGGCAGCAGTGGGAGTTCCCATGTGTCCTGGTATGGTGGGAGCAATGAGCCTAGGTACGTTGGGGCCCTTGGGGGGGATGGCAACGAGGGTAGAGGTTGGAATTGGCCTGCGGGTGGCGTTTGGCTGCTGGAAATGGACCGCGAAGAGCGAGTGAAGTTGGCCGTTCGGTAAGAGGGAACCAGTCCTTGATATGTCTCCAAGGGTGCTCCATGGTTCCCAGCGGACGCCATTGCTACCAAATCGATCGCTGTCCTACAGCGTTTGCATTCACACGGGTCCTTCGGGCCCTCACGAGGAGGCGGGAAACCAGGCCTGTGAATCTTGAAGACGGAATTCTCGTGGTACAGACTGTAATCGATTCCTTTGCCTTTGCCTTTCTCCTTGGCGGACCTGGGCAGTTTCTCTTCACCGAAATGGCCTGTGTTGTCCTTCTCGTCGACGTACCAATGTGTCGGGGGCGCCACCATGGATTCCTCGTCGGGCTCATCTGCCTTGTTGTTCCGGTCCATTGTTGTTGTCGTTTCTGGCACTCCCATAGCTGCTGGTGGTTGTAAAGAAGAATGAGTTTTCGAACGTGTGTGTAAAGAAGGAGTAAGTGTTCCCACTGGAGCCTCGGAAAGGGGATGGCCGTCTTCAATACCCTTCGCCTCACCCACATGTCTCCCCCTCCAGTGTGAGTGCAGGAGGCTCGTATCAACAATTTTTGCTCTCGATGCGATGTACGGTCTTGTTGTTGCAGTCCGACTTGCTGAATGTGCCTTGCGGCTTTCGGACAAAATCAGCAGCTTTTTAACCTTCTCCAGGCCCCGCTTCCAAAGCCCGGAGGTCCGGTTCTTCTGCTTGCTTTGCATCTTCTCATGCTCATGCACTTCCCCTCGGTCTGCATAGTCTGCATATCTCCGGTTGTTGGTATCCTCCTCCTCAGCTTGCCGCAGGTGATCCCTTCTCCTGAAGCCGAAACTCGCCCCGGTCGAGCTAGCACCAAGCTCCTCAGCCAGCCGCTCCATGACCACCGAGTTTCGCGGCGGCTTTGGTATCGGTGGAGGTGCTGGTAGTATATCATCCCCAGGGCCAAGGGCAAGTTGCCATCGTGTCTCCTCCGCTGCTGCTGCTGCTGCAGCTGCCGGTTTATCCGTTCTCTTATGCCCTTCGAATCCCCAAAGTCCGTTATCTGCATCAGGCACGCCCTTCCATCCGCGTCTCCAACTCCACCTTGCTTCCCCTTCTCTCCTCCAAATTCCCTCCCCCTTCACTTCCCCTTCTCCCGTCTGTCCTGCACCACCAGCAGCACCAGCACCACCAATACCCCCATCCCTCGGACCTCTCAACCCTTTCATACTCTTCAACCCCCTCCCCCATCTCCTAACCCTATCCCTCATCCTCCACCTCTTCCCCCTTTTCTCTCCTGAATTACACCCTTCAATAATCCTCCTCGCCGCCTCCTGGGCCTTTTTGTTCCGCTTGGGATCGTGCCGCCATTCCTTGCTGAAGTTGCTGCTTCTCCTTGATCCTGATCCCGCTCCTGATCCTGTGGGGGTGGTGTTGGTTGGGAATATGTCCAGGGGATCGGAGGGGAAGATTGGTTCCGTCACAGGGTCGGTGAGCGGGTAGGAAACGGGGTTGGAAATGGGGAAGGAGACGCTCGTTATGGGCGTTTCTGATCGATCGCAGCCGTGTGGGCAGGGGCGGTGGTCGGGAGCTGGAGGGTGGGTACATGTATCGATAGGGACGGAAGGGGGTGTGGAAGATGAGAGAGAGAGGGCTAAAAGGGGAGGAGAGGAGTCGAGTTGCTGTGATGGTAGTGTGGTGTAGCCGGGGAGAGTGGTGCCACCGCCGTTGGTTGTTGTCGTGGTGGTGGTAATGTTGTAGCGGCGGAGAGTGGTGCCGCCGCTGTAGGTGGCTGTCGTGGTGGTGATCATGGATCCATTCGACGCGAGGGAGGTGGTGCTATGTGGGTTTGCTCGCGAACTCGTCTGGATTTGGAGTTGAGATCCATTCTTGGGGCGTTTACCGGTCGGTTTCGGTTTCGAAGCCTGTGAGCTTGAACTTGACCTCGACCGCGCTGGAGGTAAGAGACTCATCCAGGGCGGCGATGGGTCGATAATCGATCGTGCCGTCATTTCCGTTTTCTCCCCGCGACTGGCAAGCGAAAGGCTTTCCTTCGAGGTAGGCTACTGAAAGCGATCGCAAGCTCGAACTCCTTTATACCTCTGGTACTGTACCCGATTGGCAATCGCTTCAAGAAACCGCCGAAGACCGAGTATCGTAACCAATCCCTTCACTCTCAGTAAGTGAACGACGGACGCCCTTCTTGGCAAATGCTTCACCGCCTGTGCCCATGGTCAGCAAATTATATTTAATCCCATTGTGTTCTTGTACGAACGAAACGACCGAACCGGTGAAGCTGAGCTCCAACGTAAGCCAACTTCAATTTCCTCGGTTCGAACCAACGGCGTCCAGGACAATGGAAGGAACCACAGCCGCGGGCGCGTAAGAGGGAACCAACACAAACAATGGAATTCAACAACATACGTACCTCGAACCTTTCTTTGTATCAGTCCCGCCAGTCCCGTCAATGATAACCGCGGAGAGCTTATCAGAGCTATATTAAGCCCCAACTTGGCCGATGTTGGTCCCAATTCGATGTTCTTCCTTACAAAAGCAAGCGCTTAAATCGGGTCGTGATGGTCGGTTGTTGTCCTGTCCGTTTACAGACGATCTTCTGATATCCGAGTCTTCCGCCTCGTTATTCGCTTCCTCCTACTTTCCGTGTTTCGCATAAGACGAATGACTCGAGGTTCTGGTTGCTTCAGTTTTACCACCCCATCGAGATGCAAGACTAGGAGAAGTATACTGCGGCTATTGTCGATGTGGTAACCGGTGGTGAGTATGGCCGGTCGAGATGTAATCTCATCGAGAGGATATGAGGAAGAAAACAAACGCCACCCTCAATGCCTTCATCGCAACAAAAACAAAATTTCCACCACCCATCCACTCCCTTCCACTTCCAGAAGCATTCCGTGACAGCTCCCCGCTTGGCCTCACTCAGTACCGTGATCCAGAGCCGGCGCGGCGGTGTTTCGAAAGGCACGAAAACACCAGATGAACAACTCCCATACGTTGTTGATCAAGGTTGGTCCCTGTTTTGGCCCGCTGGGACGTTCGGGTTGGAATTCAGGGGCAAAACCGCACGTGCCTCCTTCAACGTGRCTAGAAAACGGCATCGGCATGCTCGCCGGCATCGAGGGAAGTACATGCCGACTGTAAGACCGTGGTTGCGACGGCACCGGTTGTGGTGGCTGCGACGGTACCGATCATTGCCTATATAGTGGCCCCGTGGGATGATAACCTCCAAGATGTTGTCATTGCTAACCTTTCGGTCTGGTAGCTTAGYGGCCACCACGGGCGTTATGCTGTACACCGACACAATACATACGCTTCACGTCAAGCTCAGGCGAGACAGGCCCGAAGGCTAAGAGAGAAGAACAAGAAACTATAATTTATACATTTGTATCGCTGAAACTATAACTTGAAAGACCACCTCCACGGTGCCGCTACCACCGCTGAACGCTTTGTCAGCCGCCAGCATTCGGCAGAAACAGGTGTGGGCAATTTCCTCCCAAACGCCGTTAAGAATACCATCAAACCATCTCATCTTTATGGCCCTCAGCTCCTGCCAGCAGCTTCGTCATCCTCAGCATCCTCAACCGCAGCGGGAGCGGGCCTCGGCCTCGGTCTATAGCTTTCACTAACGTCGATAGATAAACGACCGTCAGACTCAACCTCCTCCTGCTCCTCTTCTCTCCTGGTACTAGGCTGGGATGCCTCCGGCTGCGGAGAGGGCGGAACATTATTGAAGCTCCAGCCTGCCCCCATTCCTCCCAAGGGCCCGGTATTCGCGTCCGGCGTTATCGTCACTGGGTTTTGGAGGAGTCCGCTTTCTGGTCGAGAAGATGATGTTGATGGTTCTGATGAACGCGGAGCTTGCGTCTCTCTAGTGACGGCAGGTGTTGTTGATACAGGGTTGATGGTTGGTTGTTGCTGTTCAGCAGGACTCATCGGAGTTGCGGGAGTCGTGGGGGTGATGGGTTGGCTGAGGCCAGTCGGCGGTGTAGCAGTTAGAAGAGCGGGGGCTGTGTTTTCCTCAGCTTGATTTTGAGCTTCAATTTGAGCTGCATTATCGGGCCTTGGTTCTACAACTGTCCGCTGCTCAGGCGCCGGGCCTGCTGCTGCTGTGCCTGATGCTGCTGTCTCACCATTCCCTTGCTGGCCAGCCTGATCGGCCTGACCGGCATTCTGTCCCGGAGCAACAGCACCACCATTCAATCGCTCCAAGGGAAGCAGCGACCACCCCTCGGGAATCACCACCCCCTCGGGCAAATCAGGACTGCCGGCTGGTATAGCGGTTCCCCAGTCCGCAGCGCTATGCCTAGTGATATTCTGTGGGAATGGCGGGATTTGTACCGGCTCTTGCAGAGGAAGTGTTACCCCCAGAGCTTGCGCTTGTTGAGCGTGGCGTACCCGAGCCAGCTCTGTAGCAATGTTCTGCAACGAGCGGAACTGTCCTATCGTGGCGTTCAAGTCCCTCAACTCGTGGTCCAGACGCTGCCCAATTTCCACCAGCTGCGTCTGAATCTGATCCATGCCAGTAGCACCTTGTCCATTAACAGGTTGTTGTGCTGGTGGTGCCTGCGCATTAACGGGCTGATGGGCATTAGCCATATCCTCCGGGATACCCATTCTCCTAGCCATCTCCTGAATATCCTGGCCTTGTGCGAAGCCTAATCTAATAGGACCCAAGTTGAACATCCTAACACCATTATTCTGGTTGTTCCCTTGGTTGCCTGGCAGCAGACCATTAGGAGCTTGGTTGGCGGGCGCTTGACCGTTAATCTGTTGTTGAGGTTGCTGGTTCTGTCCAGCCGGAAGGTTGAGCCCGTTGAAACCTCCCCCCTGCGCATTTCGGTTCGGCTGCTGGCCTTCCCTAGAAACCGGGCGTCGGCAGGTCGGGCACACTTGCTGGCGTTCCAGCCAGCTCTTGAGACACCCCTGGTGTAGAATATGGCCACAGGGCAGCTTCTTGGCACGGGTACGCTCGAGACGGATAGGGTCCTGTGGGTTCCAAGGGCGCATCCCTTCTCTGCAAATAATGCAGGTGTCGTCTTGTCCGAGATCTTGCTCAGTGGCATCGGCATACTGATCCATGTCCCGAAGAGCCTGGCGGTAGCGCAGTAGGGCGTTGAGTCGCTTGATGAAAGATCTGGTCGTCATAAACCAGTCTCTGATAATGTGAATGGGCAATCCGTAGAAGGTCATGAGGACGAAGAAGAATGCAGTGTAGATGCAGAGCTTAAGGAAGTCTGTCGCCATGGTTAGTGCAACTGTGTGTACGAATAGCCAAGGGCATTCTGACTTACCAGAAACCAAATCCAACGACAAAATATACAGCCCCTTGGCATCCCAGCCAGGAACCTCGATATCCATCTCTTCCACATCATCCTCGCTCGGCAGTTCCTCATTCTCCGCCTCCGAATCACCCTGCTCTCTGCGCCTAAGAATCTCCGCCCTGCGCTCTCTAATCTGCCGTCTCCTCTGCTCCAACCCATTCCTCGTCTGCACCCTCGTAATATGCTGCTCCCACATGGAAAACAGATACCTGATACCCGTCTGGCTCGAGGTCACCGTCTGCACGGCAAACTCAAAAAGGAACATCACCATCATGGTAGGACGCGCCTGCTGAACCACGGTATCGACGCAGTACTTCAACATCCAGACATTGTACGCCACGCTAAGGAGCAGCGAGACGGACAGGCGGGTGTGGAACAGTCGCGGGTTGGCGGGCGGCTGTTGCTCAAAGATCTCGACGCGGCCTTCGCCTATCCAGCCCCATACTTTGCCCGTGACAAGCGCCGTGAACATGAACAGGAAGAAGGGGCCGACTTCTTCGCGGAAGATGGTCATGGCTAGACACGTCTCGGTGACGGCGAACCAGGCGCGTTCGTACAGTTGCTCGATCTCGACGGGGCGGAGGGGGCCAAAGCAGAGGCGCTGGAGGCCGTACATGAAGGCTCCATAGAGGACGAGGATCAGGTTCGCGAGGACCTATGGTGGAAGACATGGGAAGGTCAGCTACTGGGGATATCACAGTGGCACCAGAGGTTGGTTGAAGGTTGGTGGGAGGACATGGACGTACGACTAGAGAGAGGCTGTTCTGGCCCAGATGGACGACAGCAGAGTAGAAGTTGGCTCGTTGATGGAACGCCGAAAGGATGACCGAGGCCGCCAGGGCCGCCGAGCACTATGAATGTTAACCATGGTTAGTTCGAGTGTATCTCCATATGGTTTGGGACTTGAGATCTGGAGTTGAAGCTGAAGCTGAAGCTGGAGAGTTTAGAGATAGATGGGGGGAGCTGGAGCTGGAGCTGAGCTTCTCTCTATCACTTGGGGAGCTTCCACTTACCCCTGCGTACCACGCCAACCGCATCTTGGCCTATCTTTTGGGTGTGCTGCAGTGGTGGGCGAAAACCGTAACCGATATGAAAACAGAACAGAGGTTGAACTTTTGGTTTTAGCAATGGAGGGATCGCACTAAGTTGCCATCATGGGTGGAAGTGTGGGAATTCGTGATCAAGTGAACAAGCGAGGTCGTCCGAGGTATCTAGGTGATAAGGTGAGATTGACAGTGGACGTAAGCAGCTACAATGCAGACCAATGCAGGCAATGGAAGGCACTTCTGGTGGTCCAAAGGTGCTGTAAGGAGAACTGTCAACTGATGGACATTCCTGCCGCGCCAGTAAATGCCACGTTATGGGAAACCGCCAACCTAGCTTCAATCAGTTCAAGGTGACGCACGGCGACAGGGAAGGTGGCCCGAAGATCAAGAAAGCCAAGCGCGACTCCGCACAGCCACAGATCTTGCTTCTTTGTCACCGGCACAGTGTTCTAGAACCTTTGGATTGTGGCGGTTGCAGCTTGTATTGGCCAATATAAATCAGAGAAAAAGACCGCTTCTTCAACAAAGTCACTTTGGCGGAGTGGTTAACGCGCTGGCCTGCTATTCGCAAGAAAGTCTAGCCAGTTCCCTCGGGAGCGTGTGTTCGAATCACACAGGTGACGTTTCTTTTTGACTTTTTTTCGAACTGCAACAATCCCTTTTCTCTCTTGCTTTCTCTTTTATTGTTTCGCCATTCATTATGTTCTTTGGTTTCCTTTTTGCAAAGTTGACCAGGACGAAACGATTTGGTTCGTGAGCGTTGGTTGGCAAGTATCACCTACCACCAGAAGCCTCCTACATAATCAATATCTCACCAACAACGACGATGTCATGACAATATTAACCAGTATAGTGATATATCTAGCAAAGCCACGCTCCTTATCATCGCGACATCGCCAAAGTGTCACTATCTCGGTCACCAACCCAGCACCTATGCCCCGTTCCTCCCACTCCCATATCTGTGGCGATGCAAGTGCGATTCTCCGGCGTGATGACATGATAGAGGAATTAACCGAGGAATGGAAGAGAGATGTTGGATCTTCTACGGATGATCATTGTTGTTGGTGGTGGTCGCTGGCCATTAAGTCGTCCTGTGATACCGAGATTGTTATGATGTTCATCATTCGGCCTATCCGATCGTTTCGATTCTAAAAGCCTGATATTGGAGTAATGCTCACTATCGGCGTCGGCATCGGCATCGGCAACGGTCTCACCGGTCTCCGGTTAAAGGGCGATGCTGTGCCCATTTAAGCGAAGTATGGGATGCGATTTTGTTGTTGTTATGATCCCCATACCACAAATGAAGTTGCAGGGCAGTGCCGTCGTGCCGCCCGTTCGTGCCGTGCCGTTTTGGGGCCCAGCCGCACAACTGCGTGATCGAAGTTCGGGCACGCATATGAAGGACCAGCTGAATCGAACTGAACTTCAAAACGGCAATGCGGATTATACTGTGTTTTCAGCCTGAGCTTTCGCTTTGGGATGTTTCAAAATCGTTCGAGATCGGATAACACGTCACGACGGGTGAAAATAGGTACCATGCATGCCGGATCTGAACCCGGTGCTGGGCCGTTAAGATCGGAGAGGTTGGAGATCAAATGATCAATACCATAATAACTTTGATCTAATAGGACAATTGAGTTGCCAGCTACTACTACCAATCGATCCTGCATCGCCACAGATATGGTATGTGAGGAACGAGGTATACCGGGTTGTTGACCGAGATAGTGACACTTTGGTGATGATAAGGAGCGTGGCTTTGCTACCTCCAGGTATACCACTACTATACTGTTTTATATTGCGATCGCATCATCACCGTTGCTGGGATCTTGAACTTTTGTGGGAGGTTTGCCGATGCCGACGCCGATGGAGAGGGATCATGTGCCGACCGTGTGAGAATTCCACTCATGGTTATGGTTTCACCCGAGCGGGCTGGCTGGTGATATCTCGATCCAGACATTCGCGGAACCGGCAAATCTGGGACAGACGGGGCTGTCGCTTCATGCGAGCTGAACAAAAAATATGCGAACTGTTCAGGTGATTAATGGGGATTGTGTTGGTGATGGTTTCAGAAGGAGGTGACGGGGTGTATATTGGGGGCTGACGACTGCATCGGTATGCAGTTGCGGAGAGCTGAAGTTCCAACGACCGTTATCCGCGCTAACACAAACGGTATGATCTGGTGTGATGCGGAGGTTGGAAGAAGCAAAGAAACGCTATTTATGACATGAGATAAGAAGAAAAAATTGTTGTTGTAGGTACGCTGGAAGTGGCAGTGAGAGGAATTAGATGTAGAAACTGGAAATCTATGGGTGAAGTAATCCAAAAACAAAAGTGATGGGTTCAACAAACAACACCATGCCATGAACTTCCGTGCGTGCATACATCTTTTTGACGATTGAACAAAACCAAACTCGACTTTTGTAGAACAATGTGCTATCGCGCTGGGAAAGGGAAAGGGATAAAAAAAAGCTAAACAAAAGGGGCCCGGGTATCCCACGCATATGCCAAAACACCATTCATGTAGTCAGTCCTTCCTCAACTCCTTCTCTATATGCTCAACAACGCCCATGTGCTTGCAAGGCCTCATAAGATTGGAGGCCCTGGAGGCACCTACATAACAGGTCCCCAAACCTGCTCCAACCACTCCCTAAGCCTCATCGGCTGAAAGGCCGTCCTCTCGCTCTGATTAACCAGCTCGTCAAGGTTCGTCGAGCGAATGCTATACCGCCCATTAGCAGTCTGCAACAGCCTCTGATAGTACAGATATGTCGCCACATCTCCAGCACGTTGGTATTCGTTCGCCCAGGCCTCAGCCTCTTGGTAGGTCCGTCTCGTGACGCTGAACTGGACTGCTCCGCGTGAACTTGTTAGCAACCATGTTCCACAAACTCTCAAAACCAAAAATAAGAAAGAAAAAAAAGAAGAGAAAAAAACTCACCACCCCTAACAACCTCACAAACCCCAACCACCTCCCCAACCGCCATGCAATCCCCCCTAACCCTCCACTCCCTCGGCCACCTCTCCAACGGCACCCCCGAAGATCCCGCTCCCGTCAACTCCACCGCCGCCGCCACGAACCTCGCAACATCATACATGCTCGTCATAGCCACATACGCCGTCCGTCCTGCCGCATCCCGTTCCACCACCTCCGCCGTGCCCTGCTCGACGTTCACCAAGTAATCACTCATCGGTTGCATCGGCCCCATCAACCCCAGCTGCGTCCCGATCCCCCAAGGCTGCAGTCCACCACGAGCAAATCTTTCCATGAAGACTCCGCACGAGAAAACGGTGTAGTTCATCCGGTGAGAGCGGGATTGTGACCAGCTTTCCAAAAGATCCAAAGCGGCGCGGGAGCCGCGGTTGTCTAGCGGGTCGGTGGAGTTGGCCGGTGGGCGGTGGGAAAGGGGGCCCTCAAATTCAGAGGGGACGAAGCAGCGGACGCGGGCGCGGCGGGCGGCGTCGATGAGGTTGAGTTGTTCGTTGTTGGAGATGGTGGAGATGAGGAGGTCGACGCCGCGGAGGACGTAGTGCAGTTCTTCGACGTTTTGGTAGTCTACTAGGGCGAGTTGGCAAGAGGGGAGGTTTTCTTCGAATTCGGGATGGGGCTATTTTTGAGTGTGTTAGTAGAGTTGAAGTGGGAGTAAGGAGGGAAAGACATACCTGTCGAGTGAGAATAAGAACGGGGTGAGCGCTCTTGGTGATCTCCTGGGCGAGGATGTAGGCAAAGGAGCCGCCTCCTGCGATAGCGATTCTCATCATGGCAGCAGGTTGTTGAGAGGCTTTCTGGCGCATTGTAGAGCGAGGCATTCAGTGAGAGAGTTAGGGTTGGCTGTCAGGCTTGTTGGAGATGCTGATGTCTGAGATGATGTTCGAGATGGAAGTGGTCATGCTCTTGAACTTATATGGGAACCCGGAGCTTTTGTCACTTCGTGATCCATCATCGTCTCATACAGAACCTTAACCTTAACGACAGCAACCCAGAGGCACGGTAAACCCGGAGGGGGTCAGGAGGAGAGCTAGCCAAGCAGAATAATGAAGGGTAGATTTCTCAACCCAACGGCACAGGAGTAGAGCCGACAGGTGAAGATCGAAGTCGGGAGCGGCAGCCGATGACATCCCACACCCGACTCCCCCTCCACCAGAACGCCTTTCCTTACGAGGCGGTTCGGCTCCGGCTGGCGGCGTGATTGAACATTTCAAGGATGATATGACATCCAAGCATGTTGGTCTATCCAACCCCAAGTGTGAGGACCAACGGTGCCCATACCGAAGATCCCATATCATCACACGGAAGGACTGCCGCTTGGCCCTTTTCTGCACGAGATGTTGCCCGCCGCAATGGGCCACCGCGGAAACCCCACGCTTCGGCAGTCTGAATAACTTGCGGGCTCTTCCGAGAGGCTTTCTCGCTTAGCCATACTCTGATCTCACGACTCAGGGGTCGGGAAGTCGGGGCAGATTGAGGTCAAGAATAGATACCATATGTGAGCATTAGCGGGGCATGGTGATGGAGTTCCCTTCATAACATGAAATTCTTGCAACTTTGCAAGAATATGAAGGACCAGAGTTGAGACGCATGGTGATGGCGTCTTCGGTGAGAATCTAATTCGAGGTCTGGGGTTACCCGGACCGTAGATCACATCATCTCCCGTAGGGCTGTCCCGAGGCCAAGCAACGACCACAATAGAGTTTGGACTTGGAAGATGGAAAGTGTTTGAGGAGTTCCTAAGAAAAGACTTGAAACTGTGGCGAGTGTGGACTAGGATGGCCGGTTGTAGAGATTATAAAACATGTTGAAGAAGGACCACTGCAAATTGTCGTTGTTCGAGTGAAGTGCTAGAAGTTGTGGAGTTGAGTGTTGTATCTGGGGATGGCAAAGCCACCCGAGGGCCAACAAGCCACATTGATGATCAAGTACTGGGGTTTGATGGTTGCGAGATGGTGCAACAAGGTGGGACAATAGGGCTGGCAAGGATGGTGATAGGGTGTTGTTGGCGTTAGACGCCGTTGAAAGAGGTGATGGAGGGTGAAGTCTTGCCAATACTGGATCGGAAAGGCGCGCTCCCGAGTGGTCTTACTCGAGGCTCAGCAAAGTCCAAGTGCAAAGTTCTTCGAGAGCCTTGGGCATAGGCGAGAGCTGAAAGGAAGAGTAGTTGAAGGAAGGAGACTCAAGTTGTCCAATGTTACACGCAGGCTTCAAAATAACCTCCGAAGTCTATCTTGTTCTAAGCTTTGTGAAACCAAGTTGAAGGGAGTCTTTAAGCTGTTACCTTGGGAGAAGCATCTGTCCCTTTTGGGATGCAAGACTGAGACGAACTGCTGCGTGATGACTTGCATCATGTCTCTTCCCATCGTCCCTTGGACTCGGTAACGACTGTAGAACTGTGATGTAACGGTGATGGGAACATGGGGGTTGACGACACCATAGCTCGAATAGCGAGACCGAATGACCAGATCTCGAAACGCCTCAAGGGAGAGTTGGTGATGAACGATATCAACAGTAACCACAATTGGAAGGACAAGAAAAGAACATCAGCCCAGATCGAGCCCGGTCAACCAGAGTTGTGTTGATGAGTTGGGCGGATTGGGGGCCATGCTTCATCTCCATGTTGGAGGCAGAGCGAGTGAGGCTTGGCCGTTGGATCGTCTTCCGGCTGGATATTTCCCCCATGTTCATGGCCAGAAAATAGAAGTGACAAGAACGGGCGTGGAGTTCAGCTGAGGTTGATGTCGACCAAGCGAGCATTTCGTATCTCACTTCCGCATCGTGGCGACGACGAGATGATGAGGGGAGTCAGTTGAGGCTGTCAACAGCGAACGTTCAGCATCGGAGTGGGGGCCAAGCTGCCAAGCAAGCCCCCGTATGATGCGGCAGGCAAAATAAATCCACCCCACTTGCCTGCCGAGAGGCTGCTGGTGCCTTGCACCGTTCATTCTCAACCTCGGTTTTCTTCCTCAAGCCTCCTGTCCGTAGGGGACAACGACCCCAAAAAGCTTTCGGTTATGTCCTTGGCAAAATAGAGGTTGGAAATACGGATAGCCTTTTCAATTTACAAGCCGTCCAGCTTGGAACTTGAGATCTCAATAACTCCATCATGACTCCGACCGATATACGCGAGCGACCCGAGCAACACGAGTTCCGGCAGTTACAGTTGAGGCCCCCTCCTCGGTATGACTTTTGAATTTGTATATATGGCAGCCTGGTGAAAATTCATCCCGGAGCAAATTCGTTTGCCTGACAAGATATGTAAGTACCAACACTGTTTAAAGGCTCGGTCCTGCAGTGAGCTTCAACATCGGCCCGTTTCGCGCAACATGATACACGGCAGCCGGCGCATGTCAGAACCGTAAATTGAAGCCTGCTCGTATCGTCTCGGTGTAAGTCGTCAAGCCAAAAACCAGGATTCTGCAAAACGAGCCATATCAATCAACATCAAGAATCTTCACCCAAGACCATTATGCACAGATGCGTTATTCAGAATAATCTTCTATTATCCTCAACTAAAAGGTCATGTCGTCGTAATCATCATAGGTAAAAATGGGGTATCATCTCGATCCTTCAGGTTCCTCAACCTTCCTCAGTCCTCCTTCCTTCCGAGGTTCATCATTTAGAGATCAGCCCTCTTCTGCGCCTCAGCCTCCTTGTTGATATCGTGCTCCGCGCCACGCTGCTGGGCCTTGCCAACATCATGCTGAGTCTGATACTCAGCCTGCTTCTCACGATCACCGACGAGCGCGGCAGCAGCGTTGCCGAGCTGGCCGGTAAAACGATCCTTGGCGCCCTCGCCGAGGTCCTTGACCTGGCCGCGGGCTTCCTGCTCTTGGCCTTCGCGGTTTTGTTGACGGCCGGCTTGCTTGAGCTCCTGTAAGGATGGATGTGTGGTTAGTATGCTGGGTTGAAGTGGAAGAAAGGGGAGAGGACGGGGACGGGGATGGGGATAGGAGAGGAGAGGAGAGGGGAGAGGAAGAAAAAGGACATACCTCAGAGCCAATGGTACCACCGATAAACTCCTTGGCCGCACCGGCCGTCTGCTTCCAAGAACCGGACTGACGGTCGGGGTGGTCGGCGGCGACGGCGCCGTCAGAGGTGGCGGTGAAGCCGGGGAGCTTAGCGGTGTCGTGCGAG
>RANY01000590.1:0-22648 GCA_009805235.1 Neurospora pannonica FGSC 7221 | reverse complement strand
TCCCCGTCTCCCTGCCCTCGACCCGCCACGCCCTGTCGGCGTACTACGTCATCGCGCCCGCCGAGGCCTCGTCCAACCTGGCCAAGTACGACGRCATCCGGTACGGCACGCGCTTCACCTCTCCGACGGAGAGCGATGCGGCTACTGAAGAAGGACAAGAAGAAGGAATCCTCTACGCCCGCGCCCGCGCCGCCGGCTTCGGCGACGAAGTCAAGCGCCGTATCCTCCTGGGCGCGTATACCCTCTCCTCTGCGGCCATGGATAACTACTTTCTCAAAGCGCAAAAGGTGCGGCGGCTGGTAAGGCGGGACTTTAACCGCGTCTTTGCGCTGCCCAACCCTCTTCTGGACAAGCCGGAAAGCTTTGAGCTCAGTGAGCTGCCGGAGACCGTCGGGCTGGAGGATAAGTGGGGTCCTACGGAGGTGGACTTTTTGCTGTGTCCGACGTCGCCGACGACGGCACCCAGGTTGGAGGAGGTGCTGAGTGAAGAGGAGAAGGACCCGGTCAGCGCTTATATGAATGATGTGTTTACTGTGCCGGCGAGCTTGGCGGGTTTACCGGCTATCAGTGTGCCGATGAGGGTTGAGGATCAGGAGGGGAAGGGTATGGCTGGGTTGCAGCTTATTGGGCAGTATTGGGATGATGCTAGGCTGTTGGCTGTTGCGGAGACTGTGGCTGGCGTTGTCGGGGAGGAGCTATAGACAAAATGGCGTCTTAACTCTCGGCGTTTGTATAACTAGAAGCACCATGATCGGTGTTAGGGTATCTAGGTTTGTTTACATAGTGATGATACCCCTGAACATCCAGTATTACATCCATATCATTAACAACCCATTAGGCGTAGAGACAAACCCCAACCTATCGTACAGATACCATCCATATACAAAAACATAATGAAAACAAAAAGAAAACCCCCCATGAACTCCATCAACCTACCTGGGTATCCTTCCATCCTCTTGTCTACTCATTTATGCCCAACCAAATGCCACTCAAAAACCTTCTCAAACACCTCCTTCCCGTTCCCGACAATCGTCTCCCCATGACACGGCACAATCGTCTCAAACCCCCACCCATGAATCCTCCGTACACTCTCATTAAACCCACTTCTGTCGCCTCTACTAATCGCATACCACAAAAACCTCTTGATCCCCTTCGCCTCTCCCTCGGTGTTATTCATCCCCTGGAAAATCCTCCCCAGCAGACCCCCGTGCGGCTTTTCCGCCTCTGGCACCTTGCTGTACTGCTCAATGGCAGGCAGGTTAAACATCAGATCCGCTTCGATGAGTACCTTATCCGGTTTATAGAAGAAGACTAGTTCCTTGTTGGGGTGGGAATGGACGTATTCGTAGTCGAAGTCTTTATCAAAGTCCTCGTCGATCTTTTGGGAGTGTTTATTCTCCTTGGTAAAAACGACAGAGAAAGGTTCGTGACCGATACGTTCGTCGTTTGTCACTTTGCTCCGTTTCTCGGGAAGACCCTCGGGTCCGATGATTTTCGCGTTAGGGAAAGCACGCGCCCATTCGGATACGAAGATGTGGTGCTCGATGTCGGGGGCGATGATGTAGCTCACCTGGCCGGAGCCGAGGGAGGAAATTTTAGCAAGGGCGGAGGGGGTGAGGCTGACGGGGGAGAAGATTGCTAGGGTGTTGTTGGAGAGTTTAACTGTTTTTTTGTTGATGTCAGTGTCAGTCAGTTAGGCAGGTTCCCTCGGGAGATGTGTTACGCATATGTAGTATATGTAGTGGGATGAAGTGGAAAGGTACAGGTAAGTTGATAGGGTAGAGGTAGGTTTCAGTTTTGACATTTGACAGGACGGAAAAATAAATGTCTTACCCAGAGTCCCCCTCCCTCCAATCGGGATCTTTCCAAACCGTAAAAAGGGCACGGAAAAGGTAACGACGTTGGGAGTCACGTCCCGAATCACCATTACCTCGTCCGGGTTCACTGGGACCAGTTTGTTGGACATGTTGCTGGCTCCTATGTCTCGTCCTATCCCGGGGCGGAAGTAGACTACGGCTCCTACGGAGGCGGCGACGAGGGAGAAGAGGACGGTTGCGATGATGGGTTTTGTTGAAGCCGTTTTGTTGTTGTTATTCGAAGGTGGAGGGGTTTTGAAGGTGCCGCGGGGGGAGAATGGGGGGTATTTGGAGGGTTTGGTGGTGCTAAATAGGAGACTGCTGGTGGTGGTGATGGGATGCTGGATGGAGGGATGGTTGTTAGTTGGTGATGTTGTGTTTGGTTTACATCAAGGGAGTCCGATGACAAGAGTCAGACCGAAGATGAAGACAAGATGTATAAGCTGAGTAAAATAAGAGTTGTGGTGAACGTGACGGGAAATTCGTGGCAGTGGCACATGAGAATTTGGAATGATTGATTACAACCTCAAAAGGGACGGGATGGATGGTTATGTTCTTATCATATGATTTCCAACTTGGTCGGCATACAAACTTGATCACTTACACCGGTTCTCAAGGAGGCTGTGTAGCATTTGGAAAACAGCAACGGATCGCAGACGCGTCCGGGCAGCCTCGGCATCGTGATTACTTATACGGAATCTTATCTTAGGAAGATAGGTACGTAGAAGGGATTCCGTGGTGAGGGTGTCGTCGAAAGGAGATGAAGGTGATTGGAGGAGGCCAGTGACATCATGGTTAGGTATACGGGATCCAAGCAACACTCCGGGGTCCCGTTTCGGAGGGGCCGCATCCGATGGGGACCTGCAGTCCACTTTAGCGCTGATTTGGGTATGCGGGGCCGTTGATGATGGAGCCATAACGGGGGGAGGGGGGGGGGGTTGGGGACTTTTTGGGTGGTTCCAGGCCTCGCAAGCCCCTGAATTAGTAAGCAGTTGAGCACTTACTGCTCCGGTCGTTTCCACAACTTCTGACATCCGAATAACCTCAACATCATGGAACATCGGCGGAAGTCTCAATTCTCAATCTCCGTTCCGCAAGGTTGCAATCCAAGGGACCAGCCAGACTTGACCCTTGTGAGAATGTCTCGGTTTCTACGATTACTCCTTTGTCGATCTTCAGGAGTTCATGTGGGAGCATCAGGAAGGATGGCCGGTGACAGCAGATTTCAAAGCATCCATCAACTCCATTAACTCCTAGGTAAGATATCCAAAACACAACAAAAAAAGAAAGGAAAGTACATGAGAAAAACAACAGATAACACCGTAAAAGATACCCCTTTCGCGACAGAGAAACAAAACATCTTCTATCCCCCAAACTTTAACCTTTGCACCCGATATTCCCCCAACATCCCACTCATTGTGCTCTCCTAATCATCAGCGGCGTCCCATCGGCATCATACACCCCCGTCCCATTCCTCCATGTACTACCACCATAGTCACTCCTAAATAGAAGAGGGTGTACCACATAGTCATTCATCAATCCCAACAGGAACTCCAGCGGCGGCTCAAACCAGAACCTGTGATCAACTTTCATAGGCGACCACCCCGGGTACGGTTCTCTCCCAATCAAGCTGCGCAAGTACGGTCTCCTCCAGTCGTTCGAATTTATCCACACCCGCCTCTCCTGCAAGACGGCGTAGTATGTCAGCGTCATTCCCACGAAGAGGAGGGTGACGGTGAAGCCGACGAGCGATGAGGCCGTGAGCCAGGACGGGATGCCTAGCTCTGGCTTCTGTAAGCCGGCGTAGATATCCGTTGTTGGAGTTGGTGTCTTCTTCTTGGTTTTGGACTCGTCTCGGTGACGGTATCGTCTGACGGCAACTTGACCATGATACTTGGCCCAGCTGAACATGAACTGCGGCAACCGCAGTATGGCGAGGATGCCGGAGACGCCCACTGTGACAAAGTGGTAGGGCTGGATGCAGACCAGCATGGCGAACCAGAGCAGCGCGGTCATGATGTAGCAGAGCGCTGTTTGGACTTCGGGGAAGTGCTGGTGGTTGTGGCCGTGGTACAACGCCGATAGTACGACGGGCTGAGGCGTTGTGGTCAGTTGCTGCGCCTTCTTTGGCCTCTGGCAATCCAGACACGTCGGTCCCTGATTCGTAACCCTCCTCACGACACTCGGCGCAAAGAATTTCAACAAAGCGCAGAAACACAACTTCTCCCCTCTCCGTTCTGGCAACCTTCCAACCTCCAAGTTCACCAGCGTCTTCGTCACCTGCTTCTCCACCACCCGCCTCTGGCGCGTCTCATCCAGATCCAGTTCCCTCTCCAGCAGCCTCGTCCGGCCCCGGCTCCAAGCCAACCACTCCCTGAAGCGGTCCATCAACTCCCTGTGAGTTCTCCTCGCAGCAACCGCATCATCAGCCGACCCTCCCGAGGAGGCCACCCTCCCGTTAAACTCCCTCTCCAACCCATCAATCATCCGTTCCAGCTTATCTTGCTTCCCCCTCTGCTCCGCCAGCTCCCTCTTCATCGTACTCCTCACAACCACACTCTTCTTATCACCTCCTCCCTCTCCCTCCTGCAACGCCCTCCTCGCCTCCGCCAACAACCCATCCAACTGCTCCTGACTCAACGCGCTCGCGCTCCCAACAGGCATAGGAATCATCTCCATGAAATCATCAATCACCTTCACCAGCTTCTGGCTCCCATCAGCCGACAACTTCTTGACCAGCGGCTCGCCGCAGTCATCATACGACGTATCCGATGCAGTATCTGAGCTCGAAGACGAAGACGCCGCTTGTGCCAGACGATTCCTGTACTCATCCAGCAACCTCTTCTGTTCCCCTTGCTCCGCCTGCAGCTCCGCAATAGTATTCTTCATTCTCTCCAGCTGCGCCTCGTTAGTCCCCGCCTCGCGCAGGAGCGTGTCGATGCGCTCTTCGTTATCTGCGATCTGGGATTTCTTGGCCGAGATGTCTTGACTCAAATCCGTGATCTCGGATTGGAGAGACGCGATCTCGGCTTCGCAGTCTGAGAGGCGGGCTTGCGTGGCGGCGGCGGAGCGGGCGAGTTCTTCTTGGGAGGTGGTGCTGGAGGAGGCGAGCAGGTCGTAGGCTTGTTGGCGCTCGGTGAGTTGAGATTTGTAGGAGGTGAGTTCGGACTCGAGGTGGTCGATGGCTGCTTGTTTAGCGTCGAGGGCGGTTTGTTTGGTGGTGAGTTCTTGCTTGAGGAGGGCGATTTCCGAGTCGCGTTGGGAGACGTTGGCGCCTTCGGCGGTCAGGGCCTTGGTGAGGTTTTGGATGTCGGCCTGGAGACCATCCCGCTCTTCCCGCAGGCTGGCTAGATCATTGTCCTTTTCCAAGACCTGGCTGTTAAGCTTCGTGACCTCGTTGCTTAACCGGCCAAGTGAATCGCCATTCTTAGCGGCACGATTTTGCAGTCCGGTGTTCATCTCCTCGAGGCTTTTGTTTCTGGTTCTCTGCTTGTCCAGCTCGATTCGTGCCGCGCTTTCAGACTTAGTAAGATCCAGGATCGTATTCCCACGGAGGTCTAATGATTTCCTTTGGCGACCAACTTCTCCTTCAAGCTGCTCCACCTTCTCCTTGAGAGCAGTCTTCTCCTTCTCAAGTTTCTCCAAGGAGGTTTCCTTGGCGGCGATGCTCCGCTTAAGCTTCCCAAGTTCCCCATCTCGCTCCTTCAGCTGGGCGTCCTTCTCAGCAACATCCTTCTTGAGACCCGAAATCTCCCTCTTAAGCGTATTGATCTCCCCCTGACGAGTCGCCAGAAGGGCCTCCTTGCGCTTAATTTCCTCATGCAGGTTCTTGATACTGTCGTTGAGCTTATTGATTTCCGTCTGCCGCTGCTTCACCGTCTCCTCCCAGCTCTTGCTGTCCTCATTCAGCTTCACGGTGTCCTTCCTAAGCGCGGTCGTTTCGTCGGTAAGTCGTCGGACGTCTTCCTTGAGCTTGTTGATCTCATCCGTGTTTTGCAAGAGAGTGGTGTCCCGGGTGTCAAGAGCCTTGTTGAGCTTCACCATTTCGTTGCGAAGGCCGTTGATCTCTTCCATTTTTTTGGCCAGATCAGCGTCCTTGGTAAGGATATCTTGATTTAAGCTTGCAGCGTCGTTCTTGAGCTTAGTAGCTTCAGCTGTAAGGCGCTTGATCTCGTCGTGAAGCTTCTTGATTTGGCCGTTCTTTTGGGTCAAGGTGGCGTCTTTGGCGCTGGTGTTTTGGTTCATCTCTTTGGCATTGTTTTCGAACCGGGTGACTTCGGCGTTGAGGTCTTGGATGTTCTTCTCGAGACTCTGAATTGTCTTCTCCTTTTGCGCGAGGGTCTTGTTCTGGGTGTTGATGTCCTCGGCAAGCTTTTCGATACTGGCCTTGAGATCATTTGCTTCGGCTGTAAGTCGCTGGATGTTTGCTGTCAGAGTCTTGATTTCCTCGTCCTTTTTGAGCAGAGAGGTCTCGTGGGCGCCAATGGTTTTGGCTTTCTCTGCTGCGAGCGCAGCGGCTTTGTCTTCCAGTTTCTGGACGCTTCCCTTGAGGCTGTCGATGTCTTTGTTGGCTTTCTGTAGGGAAGCATCTTTCTCGCCAATGGTTTGATCCAATCCAGTGTTCAGCTTTGTGAGTTCAGCGGCCTTCTCTTCGAGTGTCTTGATGCTACCCTTGAGGCCATCGATATCCTTATTCGCTTGCAGCAGGGAAGCATCTCTGGCGCCAATGGTTTGTCCCAAGTCGACCTTATCCTTTGCGAGCGCGTCGGCGGTGCTCTGGAGACGCTTGATTTCAGCCTCAAGCCCAGAAATCTCCTGCTCCTTCTTGTTCAAAGACCCGTCCTTGGCATTGATTGTCTGACCAAGCGCCTCCTTGTCCTTCTTAAGGCCGCTGGCTTCATCCTCCAGTTGCTTGATCTGCTCCCTAAGCTTACGCATCTCCTCGTTCTTCTGGGAAAGAGTAGTGTCCCGAGTTTTGGTGGTCTGGTTCAGCTCCTCGGCGGTATCCTTGAGCTTCTGGATCTCCTGTTGAAGCCCAAAGATCTTGTCTTCCTTTTCTTTCAGAAGAGCATCTCTGCTAGCAAGATCTTCGGCGGACTTCTTAGAATCTTCGGCAGACTGCTTGGCCTGGTCGGTAAGCTCGCGAACTTCCTTGCGAAGACTGACGAGTTCTTTCTCTTTGCCCAGTATGTTGGCGTCCTTGTCGGCACCTTCCTTCTTCAGCTTCGCGACTTCGCTGTTGAGCTCGCTAATGTCTGCCTTGAGGTGATCGACTGCCTCGGTCTTTTGAGCCAAGCTCTTGTCCTTAGCAGCCACATCTTCTCTCAACTTCGCGATGTCGGCTGTGAGGCCCTTAGCATCCTTCTCCAGCTTGTCGATCTTGACCTTGTCCTGCGCGAGTTGTGTATCTTTGGTGGTGACATCTTGATTCAACCCCTTGACCTCCTCGGTCTTCTTCGCCAGGGCAGCCTCTTTAACACGAATCTCCTGCCTTAGTTTGGCAAGCTCAGCGTCCTTTGAGCCAATTTCACCCGTCTTTTGCGTCAGACTAGCGTCCTTGGTACTGAGCTCTTGTCTCAACTTCGCAATGTCCTTCTCAAGCTTGGAGATAGCGTCCTTTTCCCGGGCGAGTTGGGTGTCTTTGGAGGAGACATCTTGCTTCAACCCCGTGGCTTCGTCGGTCAGCTTCTTGACGTTCTTCTCAGGACTGTTGGCTTCCTCGGTCTTCTTTGCCAGGGTAGCCTCTTTGGCACCGAGCTCTTCCCGCAATTTGGCAAGGCCAGCGTCTTTAGAGCCAATTTCACCCGTCTTTTGTGTCAGACTGGCGTCCTTGGTATTGAGCTGCTGTTTCAACTTTGTCACGTCGGATTTGAGATCAAAGATGTCCTTATTGAGTTTCGAAATCGTATCTCTATCTTGTGCGAGCTGGGCATCTTTGTTGGTGAGATTCTGGTTCAACCCCTTGGCCTGGTCGGTAAGTGTCTGGACCTTCTTTTCAAGGGCCTTGGATTCATCCGTCTTTTTGGCGAGGGCAGTGTCTTTGGAAGCGATTTCTGCCTTCAGTTTGGCAAGCTCGGCATCTTTAGCGGTGATGTCCTTCGTCTTTTGAGCCAGGCTGGCATCCTTATCCTTGACCTCCTTCTTAAATGCATCAATGTCGCCGTTGAGCTTCTTGATGTCGCCATTGAGCTTCTTGATATCATCCTTGAGTTGATCGATAACCTTCCCCTTGTCGTCCAGGGTGGCGTTCTTGGTGCTGATGTCCTGGTTCAACCTATCGATGTTGTCCTTGAGGGCTTGGATCTCCTTCGTCTTCTCGGCCAGCATGGTCTCCTTGGCTTTGGCATCCTTGTTAAGCTTCTCTTTGGTGGATTTCATGTCCTTGATGTCGTTGTTGAGACCATCAGCCTCGGCTTGAGATTTCTTCAGCTTGTCTTTGCAACTGCTGATTTCATCGGTGAGCTCCTTGTTGTCAGCCGACAGCTTTTCGATTTCGGCCATCGTTTCTGCTAGAGTAGCCTCGTGGTCGCTGATATCATTCTTGTAGTTCGTGATTTCCTCCCGGAGCTTCTTGATGTCTTCGCCCTTTTTCATCAGCTGATCTCCCTTGCCCATCATCTGGGTGTTCAGATCGTCAACCTGCCCCTGTAGCTTCTTGATTTCCCCATCTTTCTTGTCGACCACAACCCACTGGTCCTTGTTGTCCTGCGTGAGCTGACTGACTTGGTCCTTGGCACGTTTGAGTTCAGAGTTGGTATCCCCCAACTCTGACTTTTTATCCATGAGATCCTGAGAAAGCCGCTTGGCGGTGTCCTTAAGAGTCTGGATTTCCTTCTCGTGGTCCTCCAGGATCTTGTTCTTGTCCTTGACCTCCGCCTTTAACTTGTCGACCTGGTCCTGAACCTTCTGGGTCTCCTCTTGATTCAGGAGCACCTGATCTTCCCAGTACTGCACGTCGCCCTTGGCCGTTTTGATCTCCTCTTCCAGCTTGGCAACCTCGCCTTGGGTGTGCGCCAACGAGTTACGGTAGTTGCTGGCGTCCATGTTGGCTCTCTTGTACTTTTTCTCGTACTCGGCCAGCGAGTCCGATTTTGTGGCCAGATCGCGCTCAAGCTGCTTGATGCGGGCTTCGGTCTCCGCCTTCTTCGCGAGGTCGGCCTGGTATTGCTTCATTTGGGCTTCCTTCTCTGCGGAGTTGCCGGTGAGCTCTTTGATCTTGCGTTCGAGGCCTTCAATCCTGGTGATGCTCTTGTCCGCCTCGCTGTTAAGCGCCCTCCTTTCCTCCTTGATCTTTTCGATATCGGCTTTCTTGTTCTCGATGTCAGTCTGGAGCTTAGCGTTTTGAGTCTCGAAGTCCTTGATCTGATCTTTCTTCTGTTGGACCTCCCGGTTGAGATCTTTGACTTTCGTCTGGGAGGTCGTCAGCGTGGCTTCCTTCTCCTTGATATCAGCGCTAAGCTTCTTGCTGGTTTTCTGGATCTCCGCCAGCTCCTTCTCCTTCTGAGTGATCTCATTCTTGAGCTTGGTGGTTTCCTTCTGGTAGTCCGCTTTGAGAGAACTGAGATCGCGCTCATATGCCACAATCTCCTTATTCTTGGCAACGATCTGGCTGGTCAGACTGGCGACCTCCTTCTCTTGCTTCATCTTGAGATCCTTGATATCTTTCTCAAGTATCTCTTTCGAGGCTTGCTTGACATCCAGCTTGCTCTGAAGCCCGGCGATCTCGTTGTCGTGCTTGGTGGTTCTGGCCTTCTCGTCGGACACGTCTTTCTTAAGGTCGGTAATCTCCCTGTCGCGCCTGGAGACTCTCGCCTTCTCTTCCGCGAGCTCGCTGTCAAGCTTGTTGACCCTGCCCTCGAGTTCCGTGACCTTCTGTCTCTTCTCGCTGATCTTCTTGTTGAGTGAGTCGATGTCGGCTTGAAGCTTGGCGGCATCGCTTCCTTTCTGGACCAGGTCGTTTTGCTTTTTCTGAAGGTCATCGAGCTGCACTTTAAGGCTCACAACCAGTTGGTTCTTCTGCGCCAGCTCACCTGCCTTCTCTTGGATGTCTCTATTGAGCCTGGATGCGTTTCCGGATTTCAGAGCAGCGATCTCGGTTTCCTTGGCCGCCAACTTGGCCTTTTGATTGCTGAGGTCATTGTTGAGCCTTTTGATACCGTCTTCGTGCTGTCGTTTGAGATCGGCAATTTCCGTTTCCTTCTTCTTCAAGTCGGCTCTCTTACTGGAAACACTGCTCTCAAGATCCTTGATTCGGGCTTTCTGATCGTTGACGTCCTTGGTGAGAGCTGTGACGTCCTTCTTCGCCTTCTCCAATTCACTCGTCTTAGTCGCAATGATTTGTTTGTATTGTGCGATTGCAAGGTCCTTCTCCTTACTTCCATCGGCCGACTTTTGGGCTTCGTCGTACTTCTGTCTGAGGTCCCTGAGCTCGCCTTCTTTCTTTAGAAGTTCGGCGGTCTTATCGCCAATTTCCCGATTGGTATTCATCATGTTCGTTCGGTTCTGAGCCTTCAGATTTTCCAGTTCGGTTTCCTTTTGAGCCAACGTGTTCTTCTTCTCGGCGATGGATTTCTCTAGCGCATCAAGCTGTTCCTTGTGCTTCTTCTTGAGGTCGGTGAGCTCGGTCTCCTTCTGTTTCAGTTTGACCTTTGTGTCTTTGATAGTCTGGTTGAGATCCGTGGTTTCTGCCTGATGCTTTGTCTTGAGATTGTTGAGTTCAGCCTGCTGCTCATCCAACTTCTTCTGCTTATCCTTGACATCGTTGTTGAGCTTGTCGAGCTGGCGTGTGTTCTGTTCCGTAGAGCTGGTTGCGGCGCCCTCTTTTCTCTTCAGCTCATCCTTCTTTTCCTTGAGCCTTTTCTCTAGCTGGGCGATCTTGGCGTCGTACTCTGCAGTGGAAGTTGTGAGGCTTTCCTTTGACTGCTTGAGTTCGTTCTGCGCTTTCAACAATTGGGCCATCTTTTCGTTGATCTGTTGGCTGAAGTCTTCGATCTTGGTTTTGTGCTGTCCTTTGAGATCACTGAGTTCTTCAATCTTGTTCTGCAAAGAATCAGACTTGTCGGCGACGTCCTTCTTCAATTTGGCAAGCTCGGCTTCGTTCAGCTTCTTCAGCTCGTTGAATTCGGCCTCCTTCGCACTCAACTTGGAAGACTTGTCATCGACCTTCTCCTGGAGAGTTGCAACCTCGCCCTCGAGGAGAGCTTTCCTCTTCTCGAATTCCGCTCTATCTTGCTTGAGTTCAGCCTTCAAGTCATTGATACGGTGTTCAAGGCTCCTGATCTTTTCGTTGTGTTCCGCCGTCATCTTCTTGATTTCGTCTTGATGGTGAACCTTGAGGTCGTTGACTTCCCCTTGATGTTTGGTCTTGAGCTCCGAAATCTTGCCTTCATAATCAGCTGTGACTTTGGCGACTTCCGATTTAAGTTTCGCTTGCAACTCGTCAACCTTGACCCCGTGATCCGCTGTGAGCTTTGTAAGCTGAGCTGTACTTGTTGACAGCTGCTCTTTGCACTCCGCTATCTCCATCTTCTTGTCTGCGAGCTCGCTCGACAGGCTTTGAACACGTTCCTGGTATTGGGCTGCAAGCTTCTCCTTTTCGTTGTATCGGTTCGTAAGGCTGTCCAATTCGGTCTTGTGTTGGGCCGCGAGCTGCTTCTTTTCATTTTCGTACTTCGCTTTGAGGTTCGCGAGATCGTTTTCGTGCTGCTTTAGCTTAACAGCGTCCTGGCTGGTGTTATTGCGTGAGAGTTCATCCAGGTCCTTCTTGTATTGCGCTTTGATCGCTGCGATTTCACCTTCCAGCTCTCCCACTCGGGATGTGTGCTGCTTGTTAAGGCTCTCAGTCTCTTGGAGGTGGCGGTTCTTAAGCTGATCAATCTCGACTTGCTTGATTGACTTGAGGGTAGCAATCTCAACGTCTTTCTTCTGTGTGAGCTCTTTGATCTCCTTCTCCTTCTTTGACTTGAGCTCCGCGAGATCCTTCTCCTTCTGCGCCACCAACGTTTTCTGAGCTTCAATATCCCTTGTAAGCTTGGCCTTCTCAGTGGCATAATCGGCTTCAAGCCTGTTCCTCTCACTCTGATTCTGCTGCCTGAGTGTGTCTAGCTTTTGCAAGAGGTGGGACTCCTTCAAGTCGCTGTCATTTCTGAGCTCCGCCAGCTCGTTTTGGTGTCTTGCTTTCAGCTCTTCAGCAGCCTTTTTATGGTCAGCATTGAGATTCTTGATTTGCTCTTTGTAGCTCTCTTTGAGCATGTCTCTCTCTTGCTGCTTGTTCGTCAACGAGGCTTTCTTCTCAGTAATCTCTTGCTCCAACCTCTTGATCTCGTCTTTCTGAACCTTGACCTCCTTTTCGAGGCTTTCCTTTTCGCCTTCGTATTTGTCGATGATGCTCTGCAACCGCGCGTTTTGTTCGCGGTCCTCATTGCCCTTTCTCAGAGCTTCATTCAACTCATTCTGCAGAGTCTGAAGCATCTCCTTGTCCTTTTCATCAAAGACAGGCTCCTTCAAGACACCATTGAGAAGGCCGATGCATTTACGAACGACATCGTCAAAGGCATCCAAATCTTTTTGTCCCTGCGCTTCCTTCAACTTGCCAACCAGTCCTTGGACGAAGTCGCGTGCAGTCAGCGGAAGTTGAGGTTTTTGCTCCTTCACGAGTTCTTCGACGCGGGTGATGCTTTCGGCAATGTTGGGTTCCGGTTTGACTTCGACAATTGTTGGTGCATCGGAATTCTTCTTGGCTAAGTCAAGCTCCTTCTTGAGCCTACTGATCTCTTCCTCCAGGGCTGTCTTCGTCTTGAACCACTCATTTCTCTGCATCTCCAGCTCCATCGTTTGCGTCACGTACTCTCCCGTCTTTTCGGTACGTGATGTGGTCCCACGACGTTTCTCACGACGCAGATCCGCCTCGGTTTTCCGATGGGCTGCTTTGGCTTCCTCTAGCTGTACTCGCAGCGAATGAATCTCTGCGTCAGAAGTGTTCGCTGCTTTAGCATCGGCAAGCTGTTGGCGAAGCGTAGCAATCTCCTTTTGAAGCGTCCCCTCTTTGCTCATTAGAGTATCCTTCACGGTCCTCAGAGTATCCCTCGATCCGCGTAAACGGTTCTGCTCCTCTTGGGACTCTGCCAGGTCCTTCTTCACTTTTTCGAGCTTGGTATTTAAGGCGTCAACTTCAGTTTGCAGAGCTTCCTGTTGATGTTGCAGAACGACCGGCTCAGAACGCTGAGACGCCATGTTCTTGAGCTCCGCCTCCACCTTTTCCAGCCTTTCCTTCGTCCGAGAAAGCTGCTGCTGCAAAGCCTCCTTTTCGGCCTGCACACGTCCTCGCTGGTCTTCCAGAGACTTCTTTTCCAGTCGCAAGGACTCGATCTCCTTCAGATCGGCGCCGTCGCCGGCCTTATCTGCCAATTTTTGCTTGAGGTCCAGGACCTGTTGGTTCAAGCTCTTATTCTTCCCCGCCAGTTGTTGTCGTTCATCGTCCAGAGAATCCCTCTCCACCTCCAGAAGCTTCTTGTCCTTGAGCGCTGCGTTGGCGTCTTCGACGGACTTGTTGAGATCCGTGATTTGCTGGTTCAAAGCACTCTTTTCAGCCTCCCAGCGGTCTTGCTGGTCTTTCATTGACTTCTGGTCGAGGGCAAGGGACACTGATGGATCCTCGGTCGGCTTGATACCCTTTTGTGTGAGTCTCTGGAAATACTTCTTGGTCAGGGCTTGTGCCTCCTCTTTCTGTTCTTTAAGCCTGCTGTTTTCAGACGTGAGCTTCTGGATTTTGATTCGAGCGTCTCGGATGACCTTATGGTCGTGGGCTTGTGTAGCGGATTCATTGGCCGCCGCTTGTGCCTCGTCGTTGGCCTTCACAGAACGATCCAGTTGTTGTATAAGGTCTTCATGCCGTTTCAACATGTTATCGAAGGCTTCATGGATTGTTGCGCCTATGTCATCGGGGTTGACGCTGCCTTTGACCGGCATGCCCAGCTGTGTCACGGTTGCCGCGATCTCGTTCACCTTCCGGTTTAAGGATGAGAAGGATTCCGCCATTTTCTCGGCCTGCTGGACTTTGGCCTCGTTGAGAGTAGCTTCTGCCTGCAAGCGAGTTACAACGTTCTCCGTCTCTTGGAGTTCGGTTCGCAATCGCTCCCACGCTTCATTGTCGGCCTCCCTGGTTTTCTCTAGATATTCAAGGTCGGTGACTCTCTCTTCCAGTCTTTTAATCTTGGCATCGGACTGGTTTTTGACCAAGGCCACCGCTGCATGGCGTTGCCTGTCAGCGTCTTGCTTGAATTCTCGGAGTTTCTGAAGCTCATGTTCGTCCTCCTTTCTCATCTTCTTCTCATCCATCAATTGTTGGTACGTGTTAAGCTCTGAATTCTCATTATCCGCCAGCTTCTCTTCCGCCTTGGCGAGGTATGTTTCCAAGGCTTCCTTGGCGTGCTTGTCATCATCCACCTTGATCTGCAGGGCACGGAATTCCTGGAGTAGCCGCATCTTTGTTTTGCTTGCCTGGTCGTAATATTCCAGCAGGGCGCCGAAAGCCTTCCCGATCGCAGGGTCCTTTGCTTCTTCGATGTACTTCCTCAACGTACTGTGCCTATCGACCTTCTGATCCAGCATTGCTATGGCGTGGTCCTTGTATGCCATTAACTGGACGATCATGTACCGTGTATCACGCAGCGTTCCCTCATCGTATGGGTTGTATTGGAGTGGTTTGTTGGGGTCCGCTTTCCCTTCATTTTCGTCTCGTAACCTGTCGTACTCCTCAACAGAGGCTTGATTCTCCGCCCTATGTCCCTCCTGGCTTGTGAAGGGGCTGAACATAAAAGCGTTGTGCATATCTCGGTAGCGCCCCACTTCATGTTTGTTTTTAATACGAACAGGCTGGCCATACTCATCGATGTCCGAAGTGTTTGCGATATCATCTTTTTCCTCGTCTGACTCGTATGCCTTTTTTACCTCCCTAATGACTCTCCTGGCGCCGGTACCGTCACCGACATACCGTTCGTGGAACAACTTGGGCTTCTCGTTTTCCGGGTTGTTGTTGCCTTGCCCACTTTCCCAGTCACTCACGTAGTCATCGTCCAGCGATGTCACGTCCTCGCTAACCTTAATATCTCCACTGTCTCCGGCTTTCACTCTCATGCCCGTATCACCCCCATTGCTCTCATCTTCCACGACATCATCCCAACCAGAGCCCGACTGGAAGTAAGATCTTTGTGCAGGGGGGTTATATTTAGGTTTGTCCTGGGCTGCGATGCGAGCTTCCTCGGCCGCCTTCAGCTTCTTGAAAACATACTCCTTCACTTCCTCCTCTGTCATTTCTCCCTCTTTCGGCGCTGAACTATCAGCTGAAGCTGCAGGCGGCTTTGAAGTCGGGACCGCAGTCGGAGCTGAGGCTGGAGCCGTATATGGAACGGCAGTCGGAACGGCAGTTGAGGTCGAAGCTGAAACTGCAGGCGGAACGGCAGTTGAGGCCGAAGGTGGAACTATACGCCGACCAGCAGCTGACACTAGAGCCGGACCAGCAGCTGGAGCTGGAGCCGGAGCCGGAGCCGGAGCCGGAGCCGGAGCCGGAGTCGGAGCTGGAAACCGAGTCGCAGCCGGTCCAGATACTGGAGATGCCATAGGGCTTTCCGGTTCGCTCATATCCATGCGTAGGGACTGTCGTGCTTTGCTCTTCCGGAGCTTCGGCGTTGAGGAACGGGCCGGATCGTTGGTAAACTGGCCCGGGGTGTTGAATGACCCACCTCCGGGGCCATTCCCATCCGAAGGGTAGGACATTTTGCAAACTCACTCCTGATTGTTAGCAGACGTCTTGCAGTACAAACCTTGTGTATTTTGGTGGTGCTATTTTGCTCGATGTTTGGTGTTGCAATGTAAAGATGAGCAACAATATCGGAGACATCAACTGGGAGTTTTCCTCGGCTCGAGAGACTTGTTGGCATAAAGAGGTCTTGCTGCCACCCGTCCCTGACAGTCAGCTATGGTGGCATGCGCATGCTCAAAGGAAGACATTCAAGCTGACCGGAAGCGGGCAAGTTAAGCATATCAATCACACTCGAAAAGCCGGCATGGACAAAGACTCGACGGGTCAGTTACCGCTTTGTCGGTTGTGTAGAATCGAACACGGGCGAGGGCTCCGACAAAGAAACGGAACGCACCTCGTCGAGTTAGGCGGCCATTTGGGGCTCAATGACTTTTGTTGTCAAAGCCTAGATGAATCCATTCAAGCCACATAATGCTAGATTCTCGAAGTGTGCCGTTACTGTTTTGATCCCAGGCCTTTGTCCGTGGACCTGAAGCTTCTTCGCTTAAACACCAGACATACTGTGCAACTCGCCGCTGCTTCTGGTTCATATCCGCATGGTACGGTACACTCCATCGCTTACTTACAGTCATCCTAGACATCTCGACCCATCACTATTATTGGGTACAGGTAGACAAAGACACGGCTTAGGGATAATGGCTTGGGCGAGCAACATACCGCAAGAAGTTTTGGGACACTTCTTTCCCACCTCCACGAGTCCGACGTAGCCAATAGTCTCTTTTAGCTATACCATCCTTGTGCCCCTGGACCTTGCTGGCTTTCCTCCTCTCGGTGATCAATCATGGGTTCTTTGATGTTGTAAGCGTCCTTGATGTCTTTCCAGATATCCATATCGATCGACATGATAGCCTGATGTCTAGTCGTGCCGTGTCTTCCTTGAGCCTTTTCTTGCTCGTCTGCGTGGACATGGGCGGCTATTGTCAAGGTTTGTTAGTGAAGGTTGCGCAGGAAACAATCCAAGAGGAACATACATAGAGATGGACGACCATATGAGTCAAATTCCAGCTTGAGGCCCCCTTCTCGTAGCAAAAAGCTCACGTAGAACATGTTTTCAACGGTTTGACCGAATGAGCGGGGATTAATAACGAAGCGTAGAAGGTCAATGCCTCCTGAGGAATGCAGCGCGTATTTCTCCATGATGAGGAACTCTTGCTGGGGATCGTCAACCTCACCGTTATCGAGGAGGGATTCCACGGCATCTTGCGCAGCATTCTGTTTCTTCTCCAGTTGCTCCAGAATATTCTTACAGATGGAAGGAAGGTCGTTCTTATCGGACTTCTTCAAATCCTCGGCCCTCAACTCCTGCGGTCTCACCTCAATAAGGCTGTTGATCTTAAAGGGAGCGTTGCGCTGCGTCATTCTTCGGACTTTCTTTTCGATGGACAGAGGACCCGAGAGGAAGCCAGGCAGAGCTGGTCTGCGTACGCTGGGAACGGCAGCATAACGGCCCAGGTGTGGCCAGTTTAACATATCGCCTTCATCTCCCATGTCATCCTCATCTTCGGTGTCGGCAGCGGCACGGCCAGGCCTTCTCCTGTGGCGTTGTGTGCTCGTAAGTTCGGGGGCGTCGTCGTCCTCAAAGCCGCGGCCATGACGCATGTAGGTGATACATTTCGAGACAAATTCATCGACATCAATGCCGTTGCCAATGTTGCCCGATGTTAGCCGTTGGACCCTACGAGCAGACAAGTCGGCGGCAATGACTAGACCGCGGGAATCAATGGTGGCCTCGTTGGTCTGCTTAACATTGCGCATAATATTGTCTGACTGATCCAGATAGTTGATCAAGGCGTCCGAGGACTTGTCCTGCAGGAACTGGTCGGGGTTCTCTCTCATTTCCCTCTGCATACCTCGTAGCTTCCTCTGGATCTGCCGCCGTTCCTGCATTGACTGGGCAGGATCGTACTCGTCGAGGTCGCCGTTTGCATCAGGGTTGGGCGGCGATGGGTCCCTGATACGCCGTCTTGTTGCCGAGGGGCCTTGATGGCTGTCTGAGGTCCGTTTGCCCTTGTTCCTCACCTCCAGGTTTCTGGCTCGTGGAGGGGAGGCATCGTAGATATCCTCGTCGGACATGGTGTGTTTGCGTGATACGGGGTGACCGATGTGTTTTGGTAGGCAAAGAAGGTAGAGATAAGCCGACGAAGCACCAATTAGGTCGAGAAGTCCTTGGAGCTACCAGATGTCAAACTGAGGGGGGAGGGGGGGGGGRGGGGAGAAGAGGGTGGTGAATGCGATCCAAGTTAGTCGCTGTTGGATCCGCAGAGATGATAGGAGACAGATGATGGGGTACACGAATACGACTGTTCCCAGGTTGAACGGAAACACGAGCAGTGGGTGAAAGACGACTGAAGGCTGGAGAATGGAGAGTGGAAGTGGAAGGAAGGAAGAGAAGAGGAGGAGACGCGTCTGCAAAAGAGGAGACGCGATTTACAGTGGGAGGAGAGCAGGAGTGGACCCCGCCGAAAGAAAAAGGTGGATCCCCTTCTCGCCCAATTTGCGGGGTGGAGCTGCCGGGGAACCTTGTTGGCCGCTGTAACTGCGGTTACGTAGTGGGGTTGTTACACTGACGGGAAGTACCTGCCAGCCCTATGATTATGAGCTAGGTGTACACTGCAATGCAACTAGGCGGAAGCTGCCTCGTGGACATCACAACATCTCATATCACATTCACCTTCTCAAGGGACTTCAGCCTGACTTTCATTCTTAACACCACACTCGACATCCCATAAGTTGCTTCATGTTCACTTCCGGGGACAGCCACTCCCCGAAATATTTGGAACCATGCCCATCATGGAGCCCTTTTCGTTTGCGAGCTCCGACCAGCTCAACTATCCCGTCTCGATTCGCATCATGAGTCTCGAGGGGGAGGAGACGCCGATTCCGTTCAGCACTCTACTAGAAAGGCCTGACCTGCGACATATTGGCTCTAACCAAAGGTACACCTATCTGTCCCTTGTTACCCGAGAAGACGGCTACTGAATGAACTCTCATAGTCCTCACTCGGACCTCTATGTCACCGTCCAGGTCTGGGCCGGATCTAAGCCTCTGACTGTCCCGGTCCAAACACCCTACAAGTGGTTCCGGAACGAGCGCAAATGGTCCGAGTGGCTAACTCTGCCCATCGACTACTCTACTCTCCCCGAAAATGCCCGTCTGGCCATCACCCTCTGGGACCTCTCCCCAACCGGAGGTGAAGGCGCTCACGGCCATGCCATTCCCTTTGGCGGCACCACCCTACCCTTGTTCGATAAGGACAACCAGTTATACAAGGGCCGTCAACAGTGTTTTGTGTACCGAAACAAACAAGCAGATGGCAACGATGATACCGAAACTCCGGCTTTCATACCCAGGAGGTCCGGTATAGGCGCCAGCAAGAAGGGTACTCCATCTTCTGTGGTGGATAACGATGCCGAAGAGTACGACCGCTTGATGGACCTTCTCAAGAAACACGAGATGGGAGAGATACCCCGTGTCGACTGGCTTGACCAACTGGCCTTCAGGGTGATCGAAAAGCGCGGATATGGTTCGGCCAAATCATCCCTTAGGCTCAAGGCTATCCAACGACAACAGGAAGCTCTCGCCAATGCCAATACCAATGCTTCCAAGTCGATCCCAGTGCCGTCCGACTTTCTCTTGACTGTCGAGCTGCCCAGGTTTGACTTCCCCGTTGTCTTTGCAGATCACGAGTATCCAGCTCCACCCATCTCGTCGCTCCAGCATCTATCGTCTTCACAGTCGGGTCTCATGGTGAAGCCTACACCAGACATCCAGCTTGGACCGGGAATTAGCCGCATAGATGCCGACGATGAAACCTCCCCAGGCCGCTTGATCCGAGTTTACGATCCGGAAGTTGGCGCCAGGGACAACCCAGCCGAGAGCAAGCACCGAAGACTTGTGCGCAGCCAGCACCGAAACGGTATTCTGGATAAGGATCTCAAACCAAACGCCAAAGTGAGGGATGAACTCAACCAGATCATATCCTACTCGCYGACCCACAGTCTATCCCCCGAAGAAAAGGACCTTATTTGGAAGTTCCGATACTACTTGACCAGAAACAAAAAAGCTCTCACCAAGTTTGTCAAGTCAGTCAACTGGCTCGACTCGTCAGAGGCAAGGTCGGCTGTAGTGGTTCTCGAAAAGTGGACCGATGTTGATGTGGACGATGCACTGGAGTTACTGGGCCCGACGTTCAGCAACTCGGCCGTGAGAGCCTTTGCAGTGAAGCGTCTGCGCAAAGCAGACGATAACGAGTTACTGCTATATCTGTTACAGCTGGTCCAGGCGCTAAAGTACGAGCACATATCGCCACAGTCCCGTCAAGACGTATCCCAGGATAGTTCCCTGGCCAGATTCTTGATAACGCGGGCCGTGTCAAGCCTGACTCTCGGCAATTATTTCTACTGGTATGTGATGGTCGAAATCGACGACAGGAGCTCCGAACAAGGGCAAGATACCAGGGAGATCTACACCAAGGTTGCCTACGATTTCATGGCCGAGCTTGATAAGCAGCCGGGCGGCCAGGAGAAGAGAAAGACATATAAACGACAGGCCGAGTGGATCCGTATCCTTTCGCAAGTATCAGGAGAGGTCAAGGAAGCCAACGAGTCCATTGCCCGGAGAACCGACCGGGTCAAGCACTTCTTGGCCGATCCCAAGAACGAGCTGGTGACCATCGACCCGCCGCTCCCACTCCCACTGGACCCTTCAGTCATGATCACGGGCGCGATCCCCGAGGAGACCATCGTCTTCAAATCCTCCCTCCATCCCATCAAGGTGGCCTTCAAAATGACCTCCGGGACCAAATACCCCCTCATCTTCAAGACAGGCGACGACCTCCGGCAAGACCAGCTCGTCATCCAAATCATCATGCTCATGGACAACCTCCTGCAAAAGGAGAACCTTGACCTCAAGCTCTCGCCCTACAAGATCCTCGCCACCAGCACCAGCGCCGGCCTCTCGCAATTCGTCCCCTCCATGTCCTTCCAGGGCATCCTCAACAAATACGGCAACAACGCCGCGCTCGCCTACCTCAAGCAAAACAACCCCGACAGCAACGGCCCGCTGGGCCTGCGCAAGGAAACGCTCGACACCTTCGTCAAGTCGTGCGCCGGCTACTGCGTCATCACGTACATCCTGGGCGTCGGCGACAGGCATCTGGACAACCTGCTCCTCGCGCCCGACGGGCACTTCTTCCACGCCGATTTCGGGTACATCCTTGGCCGCGACCCGAAGCCGTTTGCTCCCGTGATGAAGCTCTCCAAGGAGATGGTGGACTGCATGGGCGGGGTCAACTCGGAGCACTATCGCCAGTTCAAGCAGTACTGTTTCTTGGCGTATAGTGCCCTCAGAAAAAATAGCAATCTGATCTTGAATCTGTTCAGTCTGATGGTGGATGCGAATATCCCGGATATTAAGCTGGAGCCGGATAAGGCGGTGTTCAAGGTTAGGGACAGGTTCCACTTGGAGCTGAGCGAGGAGGAGGCGATTAGGAACTTGGAGAAGATTATGGAGGATAGTTTGAATGCGCTGGTGCCGGTTATGATCGATCGGTTGCATGGGGTGATGCAGGCTTTCCGGACGTAGTGGGAGGGTAAGAAGGTTTGGTTAGCGATGTGTTTTGTTTTGCATAGTCATAGACTTGAGTCAGCGTGATGAAGTAACATGAAGTATTCATATGTCCACCCGTAGATCTATATATACCGTGATCATACACCGTCAACCACCATCACCGCCTATGTCTCACCAAAGACAAAGACGCCCTTACCACTCCTGAATCCCTCAAGAGTACCCTGCACCGCATCCTTCAACACCTTCTCCTCAGTATCCCAGTTCCAAGTAATCTCCTGAGCCGGCGCAGCCTTAAACTTGCCCTCGCGCATCAACTCCAGAATCTCATTAATCATCCTCTTCTTCTCCTCCGGATTCTCCTCACTCCACGCACTCAACCAGAACCCCTCAAACCTCAACCGCTTAAAGATCTGTGGTCCCGTAGGGAACGGGAAACTCTGCCTGCTCATCCCACCATACGTAACCATCACACCTTTCGGGCTCAAACTCCTCACAATCTGCGCCGCATTCTTCCCGCCCACACAATTCAACCCCAACATCAACGGATCCTTACCACCATTCGTCCACTCGTCCTTAAGCCTCTGCGTGAAACTGCGATCCAAAAATTCGTTCTCGGTAACCACCACCGTAGCACCCAACTCCTTCAACTCTTTCTTCAACTCCTCCGTCTCCTCGGGCGTGTTTCTTTCTCTCACAACATTAATACTCCTCAATCCCCAAAGCTTACCAAATTGAATCGCCGACCTGCCCACTCCGCTGTTCGCTCCATTCTGCAAAAACCACGCTCCCCCCGACGCGGTCCCCTTCGCGAACCCGTCCACACTCAACTTGATCAAATCCACATAATCCTTCAACATCCGATAAGCCGAGCAGGGGTTAACGCTAACAGTCGCCACCTGCAACGGCGTCAGCCCTTCCTTCCCCTTTTCCCCTCCAACCTTCATCAACTTCTTCTCCGCATCTTCCACCAACGCATGCGTCCTCAGTGTTCCAAACCCAGTAGTAGCGGGTATAACCCAATCCCCCTTCTTCAACCCTTTCACCCCTCCCCCCACAGCTAAAACCTCAAAACACCCTTCGTTGCCGGGAATCACACTCGGTTCCGCGGTCCCCAGCAACGGAGAGAACTTGGGTTTGACGCCGTAAGTCCCCTGGATGGTGTTCACGTCCGCGGGGTTGACCGGACACGCCAAAGCGCGGATGAGCACGGAGCCGTCGGGGAGAGAGGGGGAGATGGAGTGTTGGTGGACCGAAAGGACGTCGGCCGGCTCGCCGAAGCGCGAGAAGACGAGCGCTTTGGCTTGGGTGTAACCGTAGGGACCGGATTTGTGGCGGGTGAACGTTAGGGAGGGGCCGGAGGCGGCGCGGAAGATGGTGGTGGTGGTGCGAAGACCGGTGCGGGCGC
>RANY01000589.1:0-22677 GCA_009805235.1 Neurospora pannonica FGSC 7221 | reverse complement strand
GCCGTGATCGACCCAGCCCAGTACCACCACTACCAGCCCGGCTGGACGCTCGTCGGCGGCGGGCTCAAGGACCCTCTCTCCCTGCGCCGCGACGAAGCTTCCCTCATCAACCCCAAGCTCAAGTTCTACAACCAGGCTGTTTCGCAGCTCTCCCCCGAGACGGACTCCGTCACCCTGGCCAACGGCGACAAGATCGGCTACGAGCACTTGATCGTCGTTCCCGGCATCGAGATTACCTACGACAAGATCAAGGGCCTGCCTGAAGCGCTCGCTGACCCTAGCGCCCCTGTGTCGACTATCTACGGCGCCCACACCGTCTCCAAGGTCTTCCCCACCATCGAAAAGCTCAAGCGCGGCCAGGCCATCTTCACCCAGCCTGCTGGCGTCATCAAGTGCGCTGGTGCCCCGCAGAAGGCGATGTGGCTGGCTCTGGACCACTGGAAGCGCGCGGGGCTTTATAACCCTTCCGCTCCCGAGTCGGGCGCCATCCAGATCGCTTTCGCGACTGCTTTGCCCACCATGTTCGGCGTGCCCAAGTATGCTGCGCGTCTAGAGGAGCTGCGCAAGGAGCGCGGAGTGGAGGGTCTGTTTGCGCATGATCTTGTGGAAGTCAACGGCAACAAGGCGGTGTTCGCCAAGGGCGGGGAGAAGATCACCAGGGAATTTGATCTGTTGCACGTCGTTCCCAAGATGGGCGCCTACAGCTTTGTCAAGAACAGCGCGATGGCTGATGCGGCTGGTTTCGTCGATGTGAACCAGGCTACGACGCAGAGCACCAAGTTCAAGAATGTCTGGTCGGCCGGCGACGCTTCGAGCTTGCCTACTTCCAAGACTGCGGCGGCTGTTACTGCGCAGGCGCCCGTTCTTGTGGGCAACTTGCTGAGGAGCCTGGAGGGCAAGGAGCCGGCGTTGGAGTATGATGGGTATACTTCGTGCCCGCTGGTGACGGAGTATGGCAAGGTCATGTTGGCTGAGTTCAAGTATGCGGGCGTGCCCAAGGAGACGTTTGGTGGATTGCCGGTGGTGGGTGGTGCCTTGGATCAGGGAACACCCAGACGGGCGTTTTATCATTTGAAGAAGGATTTCTTCCCTTGGGTGTATTTCAATGCCATGGTCAAGGGCACTTGGGCCGGTCCTAATGGGTGGAAGTTCTAGATGTCCGGGTTTGATGGAGTTGGGATAGATGGATGGGTTCGGAAAAGGCATAGATAAGTACAGTAATGATACCTCTTGTTTTGTTGTTTACCTTGCGTGTTTTCATGCAAGGCTGAGGTGTTGGTGTTTGTGATGTGTGGGGGAAAGATCAGCCTCGATGGGACGGGACGGGAGGCTGCGGGATGCACGTCATCATCACAGCGTAACACCGCCTGTAATACAGCGCTTTTTAGCGGAAGTTAGCACAAACGCCCGGACAGACGCTCTCCCATCTCCAACTTCCTGTCTTCGACGCCACGACGATGTGGCCATTCGCGCCGTCCTACCCCACATCCCACGCGGCCGATATCCACGACCAAACCTTCGACTACATCATCGTCGGCGGTTAGTCCTCAATCCTCTATCTCCTCCGGCCGCCTCTCCCCTCCCATATTCGTCCAGGTCAGCCCCCAGCTAACTGAGTGGTTCCCCCCTGCAGGCGGCACAGCAGGCTGCGTCCTAGCCTCGCGCCTCTCCGAATCTCCCAACGTCTCCGTTCTCCTCCTCGAAAAAGGCCGAGTACACGACAACTTCCTCTCTCGCATACCCCTTCTCTCGCAGAACTTCGAATTTCCATTCCTCCAGTCCGTCCGTCGCGACTCCGACCCGATCCCCGCTGCCAATGGCAGACGAGCGGCGATTTGGACCGCTGAGGCCTTGGGCGGGGCGACACGAATCAATGCTTTGTTATGGACAAGAGGTGGGGCAGGGGGATACAATCAGTGGGCTGAGGACTACGGACTAGAGGACTGGAGCTGGGATAGGGTCGAACCGTGGTTTAGGAAGAGCGAGGATGTGGTCAAGCCTAGGAAGCCGAGGTTCGAGCTGGGGTGTATACCTTTCCTGGAGGAAGCGGCGAGGAGAGTTGGATTACCTGTGGGGGAGGGGGTGAATGATCCCGGTGCAAGCGCACAAGGATGCTTTGTGATGGATCAGACTGTTGACGGGAAGGGTCAGAGAGTGTCGGCGCATAAGGCTTGGTTGCCGAGGGAGACGGTGAGGGAGAGGGAGGGGTTGAAGATCTGTATTGGAGTGGTAGCTTCGAGGCTCCTCTTCAGCAAGGATGGGACACGGGTGACAGGTGTGAGGGTTCGAGAAGGTGGCCGCGAGTACACTATTCTTGCTCGGAGGGAGGTCATTCTTAGCGCCGGGACCATCTGTACGCCCCAGCTGCTGATGCTAAGTGGCATTGGGCCTCGCCAGCATCTCGAGTCGTTCGGGATGCCAGTCATCCACGACCTCCCAGCAGTAGGACAGGTTCTCTCCGACCATACATCGGTTCCCATCATCATGGAGCTCCCACGCAAACATACCCTGCACTGCCTAGAAAACGCCTTCGTCTTCCTCTGGCACCTCCTCATCTACCTCTTCTTCGGCAAAGGCCTACTCGCCAATGGAACCACCCCCCGAAGCATCTTCGTACGCACCGCAGCTCTCGACGAGAATACAATGACCGTTCGACACAACGACGACTCAGACCAAGACACCATGGACGTTTCTCTTCCTCGGAATATTCCGGACGTCGAGATCATGACCAACCCCGTCAACTGTCTAACCGTGAACATCTCCGGCAAGTCACTCTTCACGTGGTACACGACGCTCATACAACCGTATTCCAAGGGGCATGTCAAGCTTGCGTCTGATGCCCCTCTGGCTGATCCGAAGATCTGTTACCCGATGATGGCCGATGACAGAGATCGAGTGATGATGAGGAAGGCAGTGCGGTTTACTACGCGGTTGGCGGAGGAGTTTACGAACACGGGGTATCCGCATGAGGCACCACTGACGATTGCGCCGGGAATGGATTTGGTGTATTTGGACGCTCTTTACGAACCCAAGACGGGATTGTTGCAGAGGCTCCGGAGGAGGAAGAGGCCAGCGGATGATGAGCCCGTTCCCGTGCCTGGTAAAGGTCTCTTGCCTGGAGCCGGACAACCATCGGTTTCCACGTCCACAAACAGCGAACCCAACAAGCCACACTTTCAAAAACCGAATTGGCGCACAATCACGGACAACGAAATAGACGCCTATGCCTCCCGCGTCTGCGTCTCCAGCCTCCACGTCTCCTGCACCTGCCGGATGTCAAACAACCCAAGAGAAGGAGTGGTTGACCAGAAGCTCAAGGTCCATGGCGTTGAGAACTTGAGAATCGCAGATGCTAGCGTGTTTCCCAAGATCCCGAGTGCGCACACGATGGCACCGGTGGTCATGGTTGCAGAACGATGCGCCGAGTTTGTTAAGGAAGAATGGGAGAACAGGAACGGGGGATAGGGTTGGGGAGCACAGTTTGACAGTTTGAGCTGATGTTCTATATTACAAGCTTACTACTACGTTGTGTTTCTCCACATCCTGCTTTACCTTCACTTCTTTTTCCCCTTCCCACCAGGACACTCCTCTTTCTTGTGCCTCCGTCCATCAGCCCTTTGGCATCCCCTGGAACAGTACTTCATTCCCCCGCAAACGGGACAAGTATGATCCAACTCCCCTCCATCCTTTCTCTTTTCTCTTTTACAATTTCTGCACACAACTTTAGTAGGAGCAGGCGGAGGCGGCGGTGGAGTCGGATTGTTCACAATGGTTTTATCCTCCGGGACGTACAGCTCCTCAACAAATGGACATCCAAACGGAGGGGAGATAGCCACCCTCACCAAATGCTTCTTGATCCTCTCCCACAGCTTCGGCGGGACGCTATCATTGTCCGGGAGTCGTCCGTTGCCACAACTGCAAAGGACCGAGGACTCCTCGTCACCAATATCCATTGGGGTGACCACTCCCGTTGCACCGGCACGGTGGAGGTACTCGCACCTTTCAGGGTCATGCTCCCAGGTTCGGCACCGCTCGACGTAAGCTGGGAGGATCTCCTTCCAGAGCTGGATGCCGTCAGGTGTAGTGTCGTGATAATCAAGGGATGTGTCCAGCGCATCTTCAGTCCAAGTCTCCGCCTCATCAGCATCGTTCAACGCCTTCTCCAACCCATCCATCAATCCACCCGTCTCCGCCGTCCTCACGAGAACCGCTCCATCAAGCACCACGTACCGATTTGCCACGTCTAACCTCAGACACGACACGAAGAAGACCATCTCCACCCTCTGTTGACCTTCCAGACGAACAGCAAAAATATTGTGCCTCGTGCCGGCCGCCGCAAACCCGAAGATCATGCCCCTCACCATCTTCTTCCATTGCAAACAGGACAGCTCGCCAGGGCTTAGAATGTCATCTTGCAGGGATTCCGGTTGCTTCTCCATGAGTTCGTACTCCCAATCGGCAAAGGTGTAGGTATGATCGTTGAGCCAGAGATTAAAGCGGCGCCAGGAGGGTCGGGAGGAGCGAATTTTGTGAATATCGAGGACTGGAAGGTCTTCGAAGGAGAGCAGGTAGGGGAGGGACCATGAGATTGGCATAGGCGAGGAAGAAGGGGGGAGGAGAACGGGGTAGATCCACGATGGGGAAGGGACGGTTGCCCGGAAATCCTCTGGGCGGATGGTAGCGACGGTTAGCTCGATGAAGTTGTTGTCAGGACTCGCAGGGCCGGTAACGAGCTGTGCCGTGGTCACATCTGAGAGAAGGGGGAAGGAGAAGGGGAAGGTTGATTCCCATGTGCATACTTCTGGTTCGTCTATGGCCAGAGGGAGCAACGCATTCATGGACTCCATCTCACAGGGGCTCACGGTAAAGCTGCCGCTGAGGATGATGAAGTATGTACATGGTGATACCGGGCGGTAGTGGGCGGTGTAACCGTTTGCGAGACGGGAGTTCAGTTCGGGGGATGTGAATTGGAGGCGTGCGGTGAGGGAGGTGATTTCGTATCGTGTGGCGTCGATGCCAGCTGCGATGGTGGCGCTAGCCGGCAGATCCGGGGGAGGTAAGGTCCTGGGAAACTCATGCACAGTCGGGGTGCCACCCAGCTTAGGCGGGTATCGGGTGATGACGACCTGGTCGTAATTGTGGAGGGGCGTTTCGTATATGGTCAGTCCGGGTCCAAGGTTATTTCCATAATCGCTGACGTTGGGGGTCCGTCGGAACTGGACCTTCACCATCGACGTCTCAGGATGTTGAAGAAGCACCGACGTCGGGACCATAAAGGACACCATCAAATGGTATTTCCCTTCCAAGCTCGGGGGACGCATGACCACTTTGAGGATCGACCCGGGGCCTCTTACGTGAGTATACCCATGCTGCGGCCATCCATAACCGAGTTGTACCGACGCGAACCCGTGGCAACTTTTGGCGTCGCCCGGCCTGGAAATGGCACACTCAACAAAACTCGGCCTTCCAACCCCCAAATTGTCCCTCTCTAATCTGCCCACCACAGGTGACTTATACTGAGGCACCACCACCGTCACGCACATCACCGGCGGAATCTTCGCCCACGTCTGCAACTGCCAAATCCTTTCCTTCTTCGGCACCGAGTTCGTGGTGTTGTGTGAAGCCCTCCATGTAAGCGGTGTATACACACCAAACAGGTGCAGCCAGGCCCTCAACTCCGGAGTGTAATCAGCGACCGGCTCGCTGTCTCCATGTCCTTGCCTTGGCGGTTCTTGCTCAATTAGGGCGAGGATCGCCTCAACGGTCGCAGTCCAGTCGTCAACTTGCACTCTGCCCTTGATTAATTTCAGGAAAGCAGCAAAGCCAGCGGGGGTGTAGAGTTTCTGGTTTGACTTTCGTTCGTGGGCGCCGCCGTCGTCGCCTGCCAAGGTCATATTGGTCATGGCGGCGATGATTAGGTCTTGACAGTCGTCCCAGAACATTTTCTTGTATATCTGGTGAATCAGACCGACGAGGTTCTTTTCCTTGAATTTGATGAGGTACACGGGCAGAGACATAGATTCGGGAGATGGTGGCGGGTTGAAAGCGCACGCCTAATGCGCTATGGGCCGCTTCCATCTCAGCCGTTCGTATGGCTGGTACAACTTTGGGGACGTGTCTCTGGGCAGAGAAGATCCATATTTTATCATTTGGTAGGTCATGGCATCCTGGGATGGGTAAGGGGAGGTGTTGGTGGAATATTCTACGCAGAACAGACCGAGGAGGAGGGCGACGGTGGAGAGAGGGCCGCAAAGGAGGTTGTCGGTTTCTTCTTTGTAGGTCCGGTGGTAGCGGGTGAGCATCTCGGTGTAGATCGTGGCGGCTAAGTTGTTTTCGAGCAGCGGGGAGGTGGCTATCAGCACGTTGAGTGGGCCGAGGTCGTCGATGAGGTTGGAGGTGTCGATAACCATGAAGGATAATGGGGCAGGGGTAGAGCTGTCGGGCTGATAATCCTCCCCATCAAGCCTCAAGGGCATAAAGCCATGCCTGCTGCGATACCAACGAGGGGGTCCTGTTGCGCCACTTGCACGACCCTGCAAAGTATGCCCAAAAACAATCGCATCACCGACAAACCACCTCATCACCACGCTCCTCTCCGCCCATGCGTCCTTGAAACTCTGGCACCAAGCAGCAAACTTCTCCATCACAAGCGCCACAACCTTCTGCGGTGAACTCACACCCCCCTCCCCCCAACCCTCCGGCTCATCCACCGTCCTCGTATACGCCTCCGCCAACGGAAATCCAAGAAGCGGGTCCAACCCCCAGTGCATCCTCACATGCCCGGCATCCGGCGTGACAGACATCGGGTTAACCTGCGTGCTCTCCTTCTTGGCCGCGTTGGTGAGCGAAATACGCCCGACCCTCCAAAACGATTGATGGAGATCATTCAGATGGCGCATATCCTCATCCGCTGCCGGTGCGGCTGATCTTACTGCTGTGTAGACGAGGCCAAGGCCAGTGCTATCTACTCTCTCATCGGTTTTCACATCTCTGGTAGCAGCCAGGTTAGCTTCGAACTTGGCTTTGAGGTCAGTAATCGTAGGCTCATGTCCGTCGAATTGGGCCCAGCATTGCCAGATTTCGCGGATGCGGGAGAGGGAGTACGAGTCACAGAAACGGAGTCCATCGCCGTATGTGCTTCCGTGCCAGGCTTGGATGGAGTCGGAAACCTCGACCAGCTTGCGGGCTTGTGAGGCGATGAGGCTGGCGAGGCGGGGTGGGAGGTAGAGGTGGTAGTAGATGGGGAAGAGGTCGTGTAGGGAGAGAGGGAGGGGGGGTTGGGAGTCCATGTCGATGAGGAGGGTTAGGAGGAGGATGTTGCGGGCTGTGTGATGTGAAAGGAAGGTCAGTCTATCTTTCCTTTTTTTTCTTCTTGTCATTACGGATATAAGTGGTAAGTACGCACCTATGATGCTTCGCTCGTTGTCACAGCAGGTTATGTCTAGCCGGCGACCTTCTATTCCTCAGTTAGCAAAGTCTCGCTACGGATGGACGGCTAGACAGACTTACTATCATGATTGATCGTGAAGAGAATCTTGCGAAGATCTCCACACCCAAGAAGCAAGATGTTGATTGGGTCTTCCTGCTCGTTCTCACCATCGCTGTCTTCTTGGTCATTTGCCTTCTCTTCTCCTTCTTTTTCTTCCCCTTCTCTATCCTCTCCTTTCTTCTCCTCTCCTTTCTTCTCCTCTCCTTTCTTCTCCTCTCCTTTCTTCTCCTCTCCTTTCTTCTCCTCTCCTTTCTTCTCCTCTCCTTCCTTCTCCTCTCCTTCCTTCTCCTCTCCTTTTGTATCCCGCTCCTCTTCGTCCTCATCGCGGGCGCGAGCGCGGGTGCGAGCGCGGACACGATATGAAGGGGGAACGTCCTGCGTCAAACACACGGCTGGCGTGTCGCCCATGGGGTAGCTGTACCGCAGGATGCCGGTGTCCACTGGCGTCAACATGGCTCGTGTTATTGCCGTGTGATGTGAAGTTGCTGGGGGATCTGATACCTGTACAGGTCAGAAGTTGCGGTTGGGTTATCAGCTTCGAGAGCGGCTTGGTAGGAAGATGCTGAGAGTTCTCTCTGAGTGTCCGCAGTGAATTGACTGTCTGAACACGAGAAGTTGGAGAGCAGGATGATCAGGGTTTTAAGTCCTGTCTGTGATGCTTCTTCAAGTATCTGAGCAGTTCTGGATTCTACCATGCGAAGTACAGGTAATGAATGTCCTTCATATTTCCTCTCTTTTCTACCTTCCACCCCCTTTCTTCCTCATTGTTTCCCGGTAAGCATTATCACGAACCGGCTATATGGCAACATCGCTGGATCTAGAAAGGGATCATGCTAAAAGAGGCAGCTTCTTGGGACCAGAACAATCTTGGGAGTGTGGATTGTTGGTTTCAATGGAGGAAGATGGAAGCTTCGCACGCATTCATCGGAGCCAGTCCTTGTACTGTGCCCCTAGTACCTCTGGGATCCAAACGCCCTCCTCGTTGAATTGTTCGATACTGATTTAGACAAGTAACTGATGCAAGCACATTAACAAAGAATAGCTACTTGGGGGTGTTGTTATACGTATGGCTGCTGTATCAACTATTCTTGCGCTCAGCATCCACCTCTGAGCCCCCGTTCAATGGAAGTGATTCTCAATTGGTTCCAACTAGTGGCATCTTTTTCCTCAGCCACTCGATACTAAGCCACACTTTTCCGGCGGCCTGTCATGCTTCAGCCGAGGCTCGACAGGTCACATCGAAATAGCTGCCCAACGAAGGAAACTGCAACCCCGCTCCAGGTCTCCGTCAGAAGTTCACTTAAGAGTCATCACACTTGGGAACTACACCACAATTTAGTTGATAAACGCCTCTATTTTTCCGCTGCGAATTACCGTTTGCCTCAACGATCTTCTCCCATGGAGTCATTCCAGCCTTCGGGCGCTTCCACCCATCGGGCCCTCCAGGGCAACGAAATCCGCATCGTCACGCTCCACCCAGGTTCCTTTGACGACCTTGTCTTTTGCACTCTCGACTATGTCGTCCTTGACAGTCCGCGAGACGACTACGTTGCAATCTCATACACCTGGGGTGACCCGACGCAGACTGAAGACATCGACCTCAACCGTCACTCCTATTGTCACACGGACATTTGTCGGCGACTTTCAACTGCCGACTGGAATTACCGACAGCACTGAGTCCCCTCACAGAGCAACCACAGCCAACCCAGCAGAAGCAGGGCGACCGGACGAAGGCCGGCCCCCAGAAGGAAGAAGGAGAATGGTTGAAGGCATTCAGAAGATCMACTTGTATGCAGATGAACTAGATAGACTCGCGTCGATACCTTGTGGCCTTAGGCACGCCAGGCTCGGTACGTACCAACCTTCTTTGGTATAAGAAGGCCTKGAAGCCCGACCTTCTCATGGAGGATGAAAGGGACCAACAAGGCCTTCGAGACCAAAGAAGATTATCAGCTGAATTGAACCTTCTTGTTCCAAGCCCAGTACACTGCCCTTGTCACAGCATGCAGCCATCATAATAGACCCAAGAACGAATTTGAGCGCTCTTTGAAAGTCGTACTTATCCGTGAGGATAGCGATGTTCAAACGGAGCCTCGAGGCCACTGCCTTTAGGATCTTATCAGTGTTCTGATGGTGAATAACTGCGCAGATGAATTTCATGGCTGTGGCATCATCCTCTGGAAGTTCTATCTCCTTGAGGGAACCGCTCTTGGTGGACAACCCCTGGCTTTCCATCCAGGGAGGGGAGAGCATGGCGGCAAAGACGGGCGAGGCAAGTCGAAGGACGACGGACGAGACAAGGATGCGTTCCTTCTCGGGCCCAACGATCAAAGCAAGGTCAAAATCGGGGGAGAAGGTCTTCCGAGCCGTCATGTTGTCTCCGGTCGCCTTCGGCTCGACATCCATCGCGTCTGGAATGGCGAGCCCCATCGTCGATTAAACAAATGAGGAACCTGGCTGCTTTGTACGTTCTTGGAGGGCCCTGGACGAAAGAAAGGGCGGGAGAGAAGGTTTGAACGGGGACTGTTGAGTCTAGGGAAAGCAGAAAGCGTGGTGTCAATTGTGAAGGCGAAGGTCGAGGACCCTGACGGGGACACGTCGGGTGGGGATGTTGAAAGTGGGGCTTTGAAGCAAGCGGCCGAGATGGGTACAGAAAACCTGACATGCACGGCTCTGAGAGTCGCCTGGAAGACTCCCAGTAGAGGTATATTCTGTAGTGGTATCTGGCGATGGCGCATCACTCGGACCTCGCGATTCTTGACGGCACGCCCATCGCGACAACAAACATTCTGTAACAGACAAGTCATTTTTTGCGAACTCGCGCCCCGCTCGTACCTAACACCATCAGCCACAACCTTACCGTTCGGTACTCTCCAAGTTGTGCCTACTGACACCTCCCTGTCATTTGACCCCCTTCTCCCCTTCATTTGTTGCGATCCAATTCAATAGCCAAGAAGTAGTCTCTTTTTTGACGATGTCAACAATGGTCAATGCATCACTGGTTCCCGACCGTCATCAAACCTCTGCACCTCCCAACTCTCTCATCTACAATCCTCGGATCCCTTCCAAGCCTAAACACAGCACTGTCTTGTTTGACAACCCTTCGCTTCCAGGTCGTTGTAGAAGGCGTGAAGGAGCACAATCAGATTCACGATAGGGCCTGCCCTCAGTGATTGAGTCAAAGAAGAGGTGCCTATTCCTGATAAGACAGTGCCCAGGCTCCATTCCTTCTCGGACTCAACCTCGCAGGCGATTACGGCCACGGCAAGCGCGTGTAGACGTTGAGGTTCCTTCGCGGAGCATCCAAGAAACAGCCCCATGAAGCGCAGTGCCAGTAAGCCTCGCGTAACGAATCACTCACAGTTCGTTAGGAATCCACGATTGCTCGGGGTCCATGCATTATCTCAATATTAAGAGTACACGTAAACTATCTGGAGTGATCATGTCCAAGGCGCCACAAACCTAACGACATGATCGTTCGACACCTTGATAGTCTCCTTCGCCACCGATAGAACCATCTCCCACTTCAGCTCATGCGTCCGCCGAATGTTGTACGTCGTGAAATCCGGATACAGGAGCGCGCTCATCTTGGCCGGCCCGCCTCTATACGCCAGTTCAGTCGGGTTGAACCTCAACCCTAGCTCAGCACCGATATCTCGAGCCGGTGGTTCACCTACTGGACCACCACCCCCAGCTGAGCTCATTCCTCCGCCTCCCAAACCCTCTTTCTCCCCCATCATCTTCTTCTTCTCCTCCCCAAAACCACCACCCGCACCCGCACCCATCCTCCTATCCCAAACCGGCAACGCCATCCCCTCCTCCCCTTCCTTCCACATCCAACTCCACTCAAAGAACTTCTCCGTCTTATCCGTATACCGATCCCAAACCAATGAGCTGCCCACATTCACCTCCGTCCTCGCCTTGATTACCATCTTCAAACTAACCACACTAACCGTCGGCGTCCTCTCCAACTCTTTTACCTCCTCGCTCGTCTCGTCCGCTTGCCCCAGCCGCGGCACAGCCGCCACCCAGAAGGGAACCGGATCGACGCTGCCCAGTTGGATCACCCCCGGCGAGATCACCAACACGTCAAATGAGTACTTGGGTACTTTCGACGAGTGAAACAGTTTGAGGGTTTTCTGCTTAAACGAGAGCTCCTCGCTGTCCGCAAACTCCGGGATCAACCGCTGCGTGCGCACCCCTTCGCGCTTCACCCACCGGCCTAGACGCCATTCTTCTGGTAGCAGAGGGGGGATAGGTGGTGGGCGGAGGGTTATCGGCAATACCGCCGTGGCAGTCTTCTTCGCCGAGGGAGAGCTAGAGAAGCGCGAGGTGTGTTGCTCGAAGAACTCGGCTTGGAGGACGTACTCGACGTAAGCCTCGATGCCATTATAATAATGCGAGCCGAGTTGGGTGTAGAATGTGAAAGGTAAAGGGTGGGAGGTGATTTGGTCGGGGGGATCGATGGGCAGGAAAGAGTGTTTTTGTTTATTGTGGGCTCCCTCGCGGACGCCTTGGGGGTTGACGGGCCCGAAGGGGAGGGAGAATTGGAAGGGCCATGATTCCGTTTTGCTGCCGTCTGGCGGGATGTGGATGGGCCCTTTGAAGATGGTGCTGTAGAAGGCTGGTCCGGAGCCGAGCAGCTCGAAGCGCGAGCGCACCGTGTGGTGCTGGCTGCCGTTGCCGCTGTTGGTGGTGTAGTCGACGCGCACTTTGGTGCGGCCGTAGAGCTTGATGCTGACGAGGGCCTCGGGGGAGACGACGTGGCTGTGTCGGAAGACGCGGCCCGTGATAGTCTCGCCCGGGTTATATTCCCGGTTGGGCACGTCAAGCTCTATCGCCAGGTCTGGACTTGCTTCGGTCACGGCCCGGGGCATGGTGGAGGAAATGCGGGGGAGGTCGGTGAATCGCCAAAACAGGAGGTGAGTGTAAAATTTCTGGAATCCGAACAGTTATATACCTATCCCATTTCCCGGAATAGGGTGCCTGGAAGGCGCAGGTAATGTCGCGGTCAATACCGGGGACTCCCCCGGTTTGCGAGGCGCAATCCGTCCCGAGACCCCACATTGCCCTGCTCGGACTTACGACACTGCCACACCTCGCCGCACTTAACATTAACGCTTTGTTTGTGAGTCTTGGCTGCTACCTATGTTGATCAATCGCTCATTTCATAGAATATGACGGGTAAGCGGCACAAATAATAAGGAACAAAGTTGATGTTGATGTTGGCAGGTCGGGTGAGAAGTTCAGAGGAAACATTTTTTGGGCCGTCCTTCAGCGCAGTGCATTTTGTGATTTTGGTGGTGCACGTTCCTTACAGTACCACCTCGCTCCACTCCGGCCCTAACAGGGAATACCTCAGCCCGATTTTACTGCTTCAATTTCACGCTGTCAGAAGCTGAAAACACGACAAAAAGTTTCAAGTCAAGAAGAATAGTAAGGTCATTCTTTCAGGCAATTGTTCCTCAACTCATTGGCGCTGTTTTGTGGACTACAGGAATCGTTGTCTTCCGAGAAAAGAGTTAGTGCACGTTCAGGCTCCACCCATCGTCGGGTGCTCCCGCGGGGGGGACCTTGCAACATTCAGGCACATCAGGAACCTCCACTGATCTGAAGCTTCTTTGCAAACACACTCAAACTTCACCTTGGAGACTGGCTGATTCTGAACCCTTTCCAGTGTTCAGATAATCCTGATTTTGAACCGCTAGCTTCTAGCCTCGCGAGGACGAGGTCTCGAAAGTAATGCATGGAAGTTGCGGGATTCCAGTCAAAAGCTGTGCACACGGACAACTGGGAATCCACCGTGGGTTTTCACGCCGTCGTAAAAATGACTTGAGCAGCGGAAATCTGGTACGACCGTAACACTATAGAACTACCCAAAATGTCTTTGAGATGCAGAAAGCAAAGGAAGAGAACAAAAAAAAATAAAAAAAATTCGTGCTCCCTGCACTCACAAAGTACAGAACTCAGCCTGAAAAAAAGCAAAAAGAATTTGGAACGACGGGAATTGAGCCCGACGTGGGGGTCGAACCCACAACCTTGAGATTACGGAGGAACTCCTTAAGAGTCTCACGCTCTACCGATTGAGCTAGCCGGGCAAGCGGCTATCAATCATTCCTTGATGACTGAGTGTGCTGTAACAGCCTCTATAAGCCTAATTTTTCCACACCTTACAATCACCAACATTTGAACACCACGACGATGGCTCTCCATGGACACTCGCAAATAGCACAAAGCCCGTCCGAGATATTCGAACGAGAACTGGGATGTCAAGAATAAAAGATATGGAAATCTGGCTTTTTGTGGTAGCTAACTTTAAGCTCCAAAACTTGGTAACATATGCTAAATATACATCCCGTTCTCAAATACCGACACCTTGCCTACAACTACAATCACATTTGCTTCATCTTCTCCACTTCCCCTTGCCCTTGCCGCCAGGCAGAGATGGCACCGGCTTCAGGGCCAAGATTCTCTGCGCAGCATGCTCCGAGGCAATCACGATCATTGCCGACGGGTTGCCGGTGGTCATGCCAGGGAAGATGGAGGCGTCAACAACATAGAGGTTGTCGGTACCGTACACCTTGGTGTTCAGATCAACGACAGCACTACCACCAGTGCGGCCATCATCTTTGCCGAGCTTGGCAGTTCCCATCCAGTGGTTTGAGCGACGGTTGGAGGGTGAAACGATCATCTACAGGAACCTATTTGTCAGTATGATTCACAAAGCAATGGGCAGAGAAGGGCAACGCACATTGTTGACAAATGACTCGACAGTCGTGTTCGGGGGAGGCAAGACCCAGGAGATGTTAGGAATGACATTCAGCGCTGCCTGGAGGTTCTTGATGCCCTGAATGACGGTCTGCTTGTCGACATCGTTGTGGAGGTATGGATGCTCGGCCACATTGGTATCCAGGCCAGACGAGATGGTCATCCGGCCTCTGGAAACAACACCTCTTCCGAGATATTGGCTGAGGGTCATGGCATTCTTAGAGGTGGTGTACTGGTCACTTCCCTCCACTCGAGCAGTCCACTGTAAGGTGCGAACGATGTTGTCCGAGCCCTTAAGTTCATCCCACATCTGCAGTGCCACTTGTTAGCAAGACCCGATTGAGCGCACTACGTCTGATGCTACGTACCAAAGGACCAATATTGGGAGCAGCTTGGGCAAGGATTCCAGATCTGTTCGAGAGATAGGTGCTCTTGTCACCTTCAATGGGCGTGGTCCAAGCCTCGTAGAAGTCATAGAAGACCACATCCGGATGGGTGACAATGAGATCAGTGTTGAGATGATCCATGAGGTTGTAGCCCACTGGAAGGTTGATCCATTGGTCCTTGGAAATGAACGTCGGGCCATCCGTCGACTCCTTGACAATCTCAAGCTGATCGGTAGGTCCGATGCCGCCTGTGTTGTGCCTGTCAGCAAACAAGCCATCCAATGCAATACATTTGCCATGATAACTTACTGCGAAGAAGAAGCTTGGCGGAACCAAAAGTGCCTGCAGCAAAGATAACGCGGCCAGTGTTAGGGGTCACGTTAATAGTTCCGCTGAGACCACCATCCGTCAAGCATTCGAGCTCAACACCAGTGATACGGCTTCCGTTACGAACCGCCCTTCTCACAGCGGCATTGGTCCAAAGAGTGAACTGCTTGCGAGCTGCCGCCGTCACGAGGTATGTTGCCAGAGGACCGCCTCGCTCGCCCTTAGCGAACATGAAGGTGCTGTGACCAAAGGTGTGGTTCTTCTGGTGGTATGCCTCGTTGGGGATCACCTCCTTCCAACCGCTCTTGCTGAGCCCGCTGGCCAGGACGTTGAAGCCCTCTTGTCGGTACAGTTTGCCGTCTTGCGAGGGATGCCAAGTTCCGGGAATGCGACCGAACACACGGTTAGTGGCTGGCACGGTATCTCTCGACTTCCAGCCCTCGGGGAAGTTGTAGTCCCAATCCTGAGGATGCGGCTGTGGTTCACGGTTAGTGGATGACTTGGCCGGTGAGCAAAATCGGAGCGTCTTACCTTCCACCACAGGCCGGCATTAACAGCCGTTCCTCCGCCCAGGACACATCCCGCCATTTGGTCGGTATCTGTACAGGCGATGCCGGCAGAGTCAACCCAGATCTGGTTGCAAAGACCAGGAACGTCGAAGCGAGTCAAGTTCGTGCCCTGAAGCCACTCGGGAGGCTTCATGGTACCCTTCCATCTTCCGGTGGAGGGAGGTCCCTTTTCGATCAACAGCACGCTCTTTCCGGCCTCGCTGAGCTTGTCCGCAATGGGGATACCACCAGCACCGGCGCCAACGATGATGTAGTCGTATGTCTTGCTTGGCGCGGGTGTGCAAACGGGAACGGGCTCCGCTGTCGAAGTTGGCTCGGCTGGCGGCTCGGTTCCAGTGGGTGCTGGGTCGGATGCCCTGTATCAGGATCTGTTAGCAATCATACACAAACAAAACACATGGGACAAGACATACCCGGAGCAGTCAGCAGTAGTAGTCTTCGTAGCCAGGGCAGCCCAAGCTGAGTAGGAGGTGTGCGGGACATTCTCGAGGGGCGCTCCGTATTGACCGAATCCATTGTCGTGGAAGCCGGGAATGGCCTTGTCAGGGCAGATCGGGTTCTGAAGGTTTCCCTTGGCAGCAGCGCGACCCAAGATCAGGAGACCACTGCTGGTTGATACACTTCCCTTGCTTCCTCCTTGGTTCCAAGCGAGACACTCTTGGCAACGGTAGATAAGTTCGAACTGGGTCGAGTTGACGGTAGCAGAGATCTGGGTCAAGGTGGCGTTTCCGGTGTAGAGTCCTGGCACATTATATCCGGACGCGTAGCGGAACGAAGTGAAGACTTGGCCCTTGGAAGCCCAAGCCATGAGCAACAACGACTGTGTCATTTGTCCAGACTGGCCGTGGGAGACACCGCACCATCCGGGACTCGCCGCATCACCAATGTCACAGCGCTGCCAATCGTGTTAGCTAATGCCCATCCCAGAGCAAGGAAGTGGTGGGGAATCTCGTACTAGAAGACCGATATATTCGTTGGCATCCTTAGTCAGAGCATCCGGAGGTAGGACCAAGCCGAAGGCGTAAGTGCTAGCATCTCCACCGGAGTCCGAACCAGGGGCCGGTCTCCAGGTGCTGAGGGTAATCTTGTTCACGGGGTCGGTATATGGTTCGTTGATGTACTGAGCGGCGCATTGTTGGAGGTCTGTGGGGGTTGACCGATGTCAGATGATGCCAACAGCCACCAAAGGGAGAGTCGAAGGACAACTTACACATTGACACCGCCAGAGCAGTCGCTCCAAGGCGGATGAGGACCTTCATCTTTCCGGTCTGGTCACTCGAGAAGCATGACCTTGGCTGGGAAGAGTTGAAGCCGGAGGTTTGTCGACTTTTCTTCATCCTTGAACTGGGGCAGACGCAGGTAGAAATACTACCGAGTGTCATCCATGGCCGACTCCACTACTGGGAGCCATGCCTTCCCGACGGCGGAACTCCGCTCGCTTCCAGAGAAACAGATTTGCCTAGACGCGGATGTAACAACACGGCAGAAAGAGGAAGATGTCTGTTTGTTGGGTCCATCGCAGTCACTTCCCTTCAGTTGATTGAGAAGGAACTAGACCACATCATGCGTCTAGAACAGTGGCAAGCGCGCACTTGGCGGAGCTCATGCAGTTGCCAGAGATGGTCGAGTGTGAAAGGAGAAGGAAGGAACAAACGCGTTTCGACCTTTGGAGACGGGTAGTGGCGGGTTGCAGATCGCTGCTGAGGAAGGAGCCGTGAAGGTTGAAGTCCTGCCAATCTTCCTCTGAGTCTCATCGCATGCGAACTTCCGAAGGAGTGGCCTTTAAACGAAGAGCGAATCTGCTCACACTTTGGATAAAACGGGTACTAACAATCAACAGTCAGCCATTGCCAGTCTTCATTAATTCCAGACATTGTACGTGGCAAGAAGGGAAGCGGGCCAATGGTTGTGTCAATCAGGCTATATCAGAGCATCCGTCTTATACTAGATGTCGCGGTCCGGCGGCCCACCCTCCAGGTTTCCCGTCCCTATACTCGGTGCCTGCCATGACTGATATTCGGGAGCATGGCAAGGAAGAAGAGGTAAACATCGTCGCTGGCATAAGTATGTCAAAATTCTCCACTGGGATTCGAGTGCTGGTAGACTGGGGATGGCAAGCTTTCGGCCGCTGCTGTGATGTTGTGAATCGAGGTCCAGGTGAAGGTTGTTTGTTGGAGAGTTGTCGCATCGGAAGTCGCTTGACGTTGAGGTGTCTGAGCGGCTTAGATGTAAAGCTATCGCGTTTGTACGAACAATAAGCGCTCGATTGATAGTGCACTAACCTTTTGCCCTTTAGCGGGGCATCGTGTGCGGGGTTGGGCTTAATAACAACAAAGCGGCACGGCTGTCCGGGCATGTCCGGTCTGAGCAGTCGAGGTGGTCGTCAAAATAAACCGAACATGGACTAATACGGCTCACTTTGGCTAGGAAAGGCCGTTACAAAACTATGATAGGGATCACAAGAGTTTGAAAACACATCGGCCAGAGTTACTTGGGGATTCTTCCCTTCAGGAACTGCCTAGAATTTAGGTTCAAAGGTATATTAAATACGCTGGGATGTGTAATAATAGGATAGCTAAGGTGTAATGTACTGACCGTAACGTATTCGGTTTATTCTTACGACCATTCGGCAGTCTGGACGGTCTTCTCTGTGCTCGTGTTGGTCATGAAATCCATGATCCGGTCTTGGATTTCTTGCACTTCTTAAACGACTTCGGCGTCAACTATGGAAGACCGAAACTAACAAACGAGTTGCGGTCAACGAAATAATTCCAAAACATCAATCGATCGGGATGACAGAGAGCCGCGTCAATCACAACGCGGGTGAAGTCGGACGGACACTTGCAGTTTGGCAGGTGCCAGGTTTCAGATGTCGGCATTCTGGCCGACTGGATGCATCGATGACCACTCCAGTCCGGGTCATCTACTTCCCATTTCCGTGGGCGGGCAAGTCCCTTCCGAGTCCATCATTGGCCTTGCTTTTCTCACTAGTCCAAGTTGAATATCCCGTTGATGAACGCCAATATCTCCATCATGATCATGCCTCACGTTTTCAAGATCAACAGCAATGATGCCTTCGGCATGTGGGCTAAAGCAGACAAAGGTGGATGACTCGGATATGGATATAACAAGACCTCAAAACACTCTGGGGGAAGGATTAGTTTTGTTGCCCTGGAACGCCATTGCAAAAACGGACAAGTCACGATCAAGAGATATCAACGATGCATCTCTCCTTGGTAGTAACGGCTAGTGCGCTTCTCCCGGGCGCATTTGCCCATACAATCTTCGCTCAGTTAACCGCTGGGGGCAAAACATACCGTAAGTAATGTCTGATGGAAGAGAGCAGCGCGTAAAAAGTCCATGCTGACCCTTCTCCTACGCAAAGCCGTTTCCCATGGCATCCGGACTCCTTTGTACGATGGTGTAAGGAAATCTCCGCTGTTGTGTTCTTGTGACCTCTGCCCTGGCCATTGCCATTAGCCTCAAACCGATGTCAACTCCAAGAACATGGCTTGCAATGGGCCTCCAAACCCAACGACCCCTTAAGACAAGATCATCGATGTGACTGCCGGCTCTACGGTCCAAGCAGTGTGGAGGCACACACTTCAATGTTCGTCTCTCTTTCTTTCGTTGAACAAAACATGGCATGCGCTAACAAACAATAGCTGGTCCCAACGATGTGATGGACGCCGGTCACAAGGTTCGTATGTGTCCTCCCACCTATGAACCCACGATAACTGACAAAGTGCAAAGGGCCCCGTCATGGCATATCTCAAGAAGGTGACCGACGCCAAGACCGACAGCGGCGTTGGCAACGGCTGGTTCAAGATCCAAGAACGCGGCTACAAGAACGGCAAATGGGCCACCAACGAGGTCATTGACAACAAGGGTAACCAGATTATTCAGATTCCCAAGTGTATTGCTAACAGTTAATACCTTTTGCGCGCAGAAATGGTTGCCCTTCATGGTGCCAGATCCAGGAACGGAGCACAGCTCTACATGGAGTGTGCCCAGATCAACATCACCTGTTGGACGGGAACGGCCAGCCCTACGACGTACAGCATTCCGGGGATCTACAAGGTAACAATACCAAATACCGGTGCCCAGGGAGAATCGCATGCTGATGAGTATGGACAGTCCAACGATCCGGGTCTTCTCATCGACATCTACTCCATGAAGACCACCAGCCCCTATGTTATCCCTGGTATATACCGCTCGCTGTTCCCCACACATAACACAAAACCCCAGATCTAACCATGGACCGCCCTAGGTCCGCCTCTCTTCGCATGCGCATGAGGTTGAGCTGAGAACTGGAGAAATTCGTAAGCAAAGGAGCACATGTTGAAGAACCGTACGGTGATATGCTTTACCTGGTTGCTGAAACTGTGGCACCTGGTAGACTTTTTTTTTAGCGGTGATTAGGGGTAATTGTTAGTGGCTTTCAAGTGGAGCCCATCTGTGGGATATGCTTGCATATTGCAGTAACAGAAGCACTATTCCACTTCTCTCCAATCTGTTAGGACATTATGTTAGTCTTGTCCCTTTTCCCAATTCGGCTGTGCGCAACCATCACGCTTCCAACCATCAACATCCGAGCCATTATTACACTCCCAAATTCAACACCAGGATCTGACTGATCCTAAGGACGTTTGTCCAGCTGAGCTGTAGTATGAGAGGCTCATAGAGGTACTCCACGGGGCTTATCACGGCATTTTCCCCTCCGGCACATGACGAAAACCGGGTTGATATTGCCGTCGACATGCCCAACCCGCCCACCCTCTACCTCTAGCGAATTCACCATCGTCCTATTCGCTCTCTCTGCTGGGTGCAATCTGCCACCCCACGGGGCTCATATATCTTCAATATCGAGATGGTTCATCTACTTGCTTCCTATATTGCTTGCTACATATCTTCAGAGTCCAGAAATGTCTCCATACAACTGTTGAACCACTCCATACCCGGCCTCCTACGCGGTAATCGGACCAATCTTCGGCATTTGAGGGCAGCCACAGCAAAGCACCCTCTTTCACAACCCTATCTCAAGACATAAAAAGGAGCGTTCGTCAAACTTTGATACAAAAAAGTAAATCCCTTGATCAACAAGATCAACCCTGCTGCCTTACAGTCACCAATCACCATCACCAGCAACTTCAGTCACAACCCCCTCCACAAACCACCATGAAACTCACAACCCTCTCCCTCACCCTCCTTTCCGCTGCCTCCACCCCCCTCGCCTCCGCGCACTACATCTTCCAGCAATTTGCCCTCAACGGCCAAAAGTTCCCCGTCTACCAAAACCTGCGCAAAAACACAAACTACAACTCGCCCGTGACCGCCCTCTCCTCCCCCGATCTCCGGTGCAACGTCGGCGGCGCCTCCGGAGCCTACACCACCACCGTCGACGTCAAAGCAGGCGACTCCTTCACTTTCTACACTGACCAGGCTGTCTACCACCAGGGGCCGATCAGTCTGTATATGAGCAAAGCACCCGGCGCGGTAGCGGACTATGATGGGAGTGGGGATTGGTTTAAGATATATGATTGGGGACCGACGTTTGGGGGGTCTGGGGCTTCTTGGCCTTTGAGGTGTAAGTGATATTTCTCTCCCACTCTATGAGAAAATGCAGGTGCTGATATGTTGCGGGAAAAAGCGGACTACACCTTCAAGATCCCAACCTGCATCAAAAACGGGGAGTACCTCTTGCGGATCCAGTCGCTCGCTATTCACAACCCGGGCAGCATACCGCAGTTTTATATCAGCTGTGCGCAGGTCAATATTACCGGAGGCAGCGGGAGCAAGGAGCCGGGACCGTTGGTGAAGCTCCCGGGCGCGTTCAAGGCGACAGATCCGGGGTATACTGCTAATGTGAGTCTTCCTTGTCTTTATGGTGGCCGTACGGAGAGCAAGATCCTGACAGGTGATGGCAGATTTACAATAACTTCAAGTCGTACATCGTCCCGGGTCCGTCTATGTTCAGCTGCTAGGAACAGAACTGGGGCAGGAAACTCGGTGTTGGGAGGATGTAGCAGGGTTGATGCGAAGAAGACGAAGATTGGGAGCGGAAGGTCTTGAGAATGTCGAGGTGTTCGGCAAGAAGATAATGATCGTAGTCGCAGATGAAGAAAAGATCAGTAGTCAGCTCAAAAGCTTGTTGCAAAGGGATGCCCGGCAATGTTTTCGTGTTCGCTGCAATGGAACATCATCAACGATGACGATGCAACGATCCTTCCCACAAGCAGTACGTATGAAAAAGAAAAAGAACAAAAAAATTGCACGAAAGCAAGAGAAAGAAGGCAAATGGAATGAAGAATGTGGAAAAAGCAAAAAAAAAAGTTGTTGATTAGCTGCAACTCGTTTCGATCGAGTGACCTCCGGGTTATGAGCCCGGCGCGCTTCCGCTGCGCCATGCAGCTTCTTTTGTTGTTGTTGACGAGGATTAACTTTCGCGTCTTATAAAGTCCATCTCAATTGGTCGGTCCCACGTCCTTCAGCAACACCATATCATGGCAGGTCGCTCTGATTCCTAGTTATGACCAAGAGGTTCCAATGCAATATCACACATCAAAAATACGAGACCATATATTTATAATTTTCATCCCCTGACCGAAAGCGTTTTTAGAGTCTCAGCTGGTTTTCCTTCCTTACGCTTGCCGAGTGTCTGCCGAGTGATTGACGACGGATTCGATGGTGCGGAAGGTACGGGCTCGAGGAAGGTCTCACGTGCCGGACCACGGGAGTGAGTCACGAAAGTGCATTTCATGCCACTATGATCATTCCATGGAGAGAGAGCCAAGCATTTTCGGAGCCGACGGGATGAGTCGATGGAAGTTGTGTCTCCGCATCGTCCCTGTCCGGGTTGTGTGACGAACCGTTACAAGCACAGGAGTATATCGCTGGGAATAAGAATAACGGTAGTAGTAGCCGAAAGGTACTGATTGATTGTAGAAACTGTTGCTTGCTGAAGAGCCCTCTATATAAGAAGGCCTCTCGGCCTTCAGGGACCCGAATATATTGGACCCGAGGACCCGAACGCCTCGGGTCTTCCTCCTGAGGACCCGACGTTCATGGACCCGGGGACCCGAACGCTTCGGGTCCTACCTGATTGGTCCGTTGGTTCTACCTAGTCTGGCTTACATAA
>RANY01000588.1:0-22706 GCA_009805235.1 Neurospora pannonica FGSC 7221 | reverse complement strand
CCGACGTGCAGGACCGATGTCACGAAGACGTCGGTGCTGGCCACGAGAGGATCGAGGCCGTTGTCGAGGGCGAGCGAGTGGATATGCTCGATGACGGGCTCGATTTCTTCCTCGGGCGCCTTGCGTCTGAGAAGAGCGGCGATCTCCTTGCCCTCAGCGGCGAAGGGGGTTTCTGAGATGGTTAGTATATAATGGACACATATTATACCCAGTGACGGCTTAACTTACTGTCATCAGCAAACTTGAAATCAGGCACATCCTTCTCCTTCTCAGGTCCGATCAAAGACTGATAGGGCTCGGGAAGAGTGTTCTTGATACGCTGAGCGAAACTGAGGCGGATCTCCTTGTCAATGGCTCCCATAATGAAAGCCTTGTCTGGGTGCAAGTTGGACAGATAAACATTGTCCACCCACTCGGTCCACTTCCAGGTAAATCCGAAGTTGCTCAAATGGTGTGAGAACCAGTCCATAAACCGGTTGGAAAGCTCCAAGTCCATACGGTGACTGTTCCTGTACAGGAAACGAATAGCACGACCTAAGCTGGGAGCAATGGCAGCCGGTGCCAGCTTGCAAGCCTCCGTAAGGACGGCATGGTAATAGACGAGCTTGTGCTCGGGATTGGGCAACAAGAAAAGTTGCGAGAAGACCGCATCGACAGCAACATCCTCTGGCTTCCAGCTGGATTTGGGAGGCTCAATCTCTCTAATCTTATCGAAAGGTGTCGCTCTGGCGGCAAATGTTCGGGGTGCAAAGTAGCAGTCGAGCTCGATGAGGAAACGAGCAGTGACGTTGCGGTTAAAGTTCAGGACATTGATAGTGTCAACAAGAGCATCGCGAATCAGGGAGGCTGCAATGTTCGTCAGAGGGGGTGTCGACTCGACGTCTTGGTTGGCGTAAACAGAGAAGTAGATTTCTGGGAACAGGGGCCGAGGTCCGGCAACAACTGTCTGAGGAATGGCAATTGGCGGGAGGGTGTGCTTCTCGGCGTTGGCAATCTTCTCTTGCTGCTCGACTTCTTCGACGGGGAGCTCCCAAGGCCTCGGGAGGCAGGTCAAGGCCCACCCGTTGTTGGCCTCGTTCTGGAGCTGGGTTTGCAGCAAGCTGATGAAACTCTGGGAAGCAACAGGGCTCTGGTCGCCGGCCTCGGGATGGTATGGCTCGATCAAGGCCTGTAGCGGGTGTGCCTCACCGGCAATAATCTCGGTCTTCTCCATCAAATCCGCCGCCTTCTGTTGCCACTGGGTCGGGCCAGTGACCATGACGTATGGTAGGGTAAGGAGGATGATCTTAACAAGCTCCGTACCAATTGTCTGTTACAACACTCGTGTCAGTTATCTGATCAACCCAGGCATCCAGTCGTAACCAAGCAGGGAAGCTCACATCCTCGGAACTGGCAGTCTGCAAGTCCACAGCGCGGCTGAACAGCTCCTCCAACACGGGGAAGACGCCATCGCCCTCCAGACAGCTCTGCAAGCAGCCCGCAAGTTTCAGGTAGAGCTTCACGTCCCGCCAATCGCCCTCGGCAATCTTAGTCTCGAGGGTACTTGTAAGCTTGGCGAGAAGCATGTCGACGATCTGGGGCTTGTTGGTGTTGGCGACGAGCACAACGGCGGCGAGGAACGGCGTCTTCATGGGTTGCTCGACCGCAAGCTGGAGGACGAGGTCGACAAAGTTTGTACGGAGCAGCTCATCGTCCCAGTTGTCGGTGAACAGGTTGGCAATTGATTGCACCTCCTCGTGCCAGGGGCGCATGGGGTTCTCGGCGATGGCGAGCAGCTGCTTTCGGACGCGGACGTGGGGAGGAGCATCGAAGCGCCTTCGGGGGCCGCCGCGACGGTCGCCGTCATCGTCGTCTGTTTGGATTGAACGCGCCGTTAGTTATAATCTGTTCAAGCAGGGAATTGCCAATGATATGACAATAGTTGGACATAAAGCTAAGCAAGAGGCGAGGCTGAGACGAACGTGATTATAGGTGTAGGAAAGGCAGCCGGGAGTACTTACCACGATAGCGACGCTTCTTGGGGTTGTAACCACCGCCGCCTCTGCGATCGTAGTCGGCCATGGTGTGTCAAATATGGTGAATCAAATAATACTGAGACGTATCTGAAAGAAGAAAAAGATGTAAGAGGGCAGGACAAACACAATGGCCTGGCAATGGTTAAGGTGGATGTTTTGGCGTTACGTGATGACGGGAGGAATAAGTTCAGACAGGGCTGGTGGTTGGCGGCTGGCAGGCTTGGATTAATTGATAGAATGGAACGCTACGGGGAAGGGATGCTTTGAAACTTGGGCCTGCCGCGTCGACGCGATTGGTGGCTTTCTGAGATCTAAGGTTTTAGTGCACGGACGATAAGTGTGGATGATCACATGTTTCATGATACTGAGTTGTAGGGCCTACGGGGCAGAGATGACCGCATTAAAAGACATTCAATCGTGGAGGTCATCATGCCTCCTCATAAGAAGGCTTTAGTTATCTAGACGTCTTAAATGGAAGCTATTTATGCTACAGTTGTCGAATCCGTCCTGGAGGGCAAGTGACCTCTCAAGGTTTTGCCCAATGGTGCCTATATTCGCATAGGGTTACAGTTAACAACATCGACCTTCAAGACTGGAGCTTATGATCAGGACGACGCAGCTCCAAGCCAACCAAACCGTCAAGCTAGGAAGTTGATAAGAAACCTCTTAGAATTTTATATGACGTCCTAATAATACCAAAGCAACAACACAACCTAGAAGAGAAAGGTCGTGATCAACAGAAAGTTGAACCCGAGTATGAACACCGCTTTTACCATCTACCCTTTGCCTAGAGGTAAACAACTCCATGGACCTGAGCCGAAACCTAGACACGCCGGTTGCCATCCAACTATCTATCCATCCAGTTCTTTCATTGTCACCCATTCATGTGAACCACCGATCCGCCCATACTCGTCGTAAATCGTTCACCCTCTCAAGACCGATTGGGACCCCCTCAGCAGCCCACCCTGAGGACACAAGACACATGAGACAGGCACAGAGACACACAAGAGACACGCAAAGTGGTACCACCCATCCTTCTCATAACCTCGCTGACACTCGTTATAGCAGGCAAAGCTTACAACATCAAAATGCCCACCTCCATTCATCACTCCGTAGCGTACCACCCACTCCAACACTGTACCTATATGCCATAATCCATCACGTCATTGATGCCGCCCATCTTTCCTTCCATCTTTCCATCAGAACCCAAAACAACCAGGCGAGTGGCCAGTGTCCGAGTGTCCGACGAGGTCGCACAAAGCAAACAAAGCTTTCCCAGCCTACCGCCTTTCGCCTTCCATCTTGTGGACGCCTGCCACGGGAATAAAGAGCGCTCCTGCCGAACGAAAGGTCTGAGGCAAGAATAAGCAAAAGCCATCCCGGTCATGCAGAAAAATAATGAAATCTAAAAAACGTGTAGCCAATAACATTTCTCGAGGGTACCCTCCCATGAAACCAAGCAATTTGCGAACCAGTCCCTTTCGCTGAGGGAAGTTGCTCGTAGACGTTCCTGGCTGTCCCGGGCTCTTCTCGGCCTCCAGGCCGGCACGAATTTTTGCACGGTTATTCCAGCGCACCTGTGACGAGGGGTATCTGTGTGTCGGATAATGCCGTGGTCTACAATCGCTTTCGTCTCGTCCAAGTGGACGCAGAAATATCCGTTCTTCGGTTTTGGGTCATAATCGGATCGGCGAGTCAAACCGCTTGCTTCGAAATCTTAGGCAACGCTCTGCTGTTCGGAAAACACAGCGCAAATCGTCCACATTCATATTTCGGGAATGGATCGGCGATATTGAGTATCGAAACGAGATCAGCTTCAGTCTAATTTCGCCATCATCTCCGACTTGTTCATAGGAGTGAAGTTGTCGATATCGAGTCCTCTCGACGCGAGAACCGGCCTCATGTGCGAAGGAACAAGCTTGTGGTTGAGCTGAGGGGCGATGGATAGCTCTGTAAAGGGATAAAAGCGTCAGTTCCTAAAGTTCCTTCAACATAAGACGATACGCGAGAAAAGTACATACCATGACGGGTGAAGTCAAAGAGCGGTGGCAGGTCCCTGACGGTTCCAGAGTTGTGCCTCGAGTCGGGAAGTCTGGTGCTGGGGTCCCGGAGTTCATCGAAGAAGGGATGGACCATGGCATCGATCGCCGCTAGACGCTCGGTGGGGGTATACTCAAGAAGGCGGGCGATGAGGTCGATAGCATCAGCGTCGGCCTTCTTGAAAACCTTATTGAACGGATGAGGCTTGATCTGAGGGAACTTGTGTTCCATATAGTTCGGGTTCATGGTTCGAATTTGCTCCCGAGTAGGTGTTCCGAGGACCTTGATGATCTCCACCAGCTGGTCAATGCCAGACTCTCCAGGGAAGAGGGGCTGTCCAAGCATGAGCTCGGCCATTACGCATCCAGTAGACCAGACATCTGCGCAACAAGGTTAGCCAATGTCTGAGACTATGTGCAACGGGGCTGGTGCTCCCAATAGAACTTACCGATCTTGGTTGTGTAATTGGTAGCACCGAAGATCAATTCAGGTGCACGGTAATACCGCGAGCAGATATAGGACACATTGGGCTCGTTCTCCACCAGAATCTTTGCACTGCCAAAGTCGCACAGCTTGAGTACACCGGTAGTTGGGTCGAGCAGGAGGTTCTGCGGCTTGATATCGCGATGGCAGATTCCTTGCGAGTGGATGTATGCCAAAGCCCTGAATAGCTGGTAGGTGTAGAGCTTGACCTCCAAGATCGGCATAGTGGTCTTCATCTTGTTGAAGAACCTCGAGGCGCGGTAAACGGTCTCTGGCACAAACTCCTGCACCAGGTTGAGGTACACCTCATCTTTCTACAAAGATAATGAGTATCAAGCATGGCCACGAGCTCCAATGCGTTGGGGACTTACACGTTCGCCATTCGAGTAGTAGAAGGCCTTGAGCTGGACAATGTTGGGGTGGCGAACAATCCGCATGATTTGAAGTTCGCGGTTCTATTGTGCCTGTCAGTTTCATGAAGCTCGAGACACGTCCAATACGGGCTGTACCAACCTTGAAGCGCTTGTCCTGGAGAACGCGCTTGATGGCGGCATCTTCATTGGAAGGTGACAGCTTGGTCTGGAAGACGACACCAAACGAGCCATTGCCGACAATCTTGCATTGGGTGTACTGAATCTCCCGCGTCTCTCCTGTGACGCCGTCCTGTACCTTCTCACGGATAACTTCTGGAAAACATCTTTGTCAGCAATTGGTCCTGCCTCTCAACTCGACCGTTCACTCCATATGCTCACCTCCCATCCGGAGGGTGTTGAAAGCCGCTGGGCGGTTCGACGCCATTGTGAATTAAGTTTAGATCGATTCGGCGCTATCGCTCGAGATAATTGTCGATGGAGTTGCTGGCGGCAATGCGCGAGTGAAGGAAGGTCGCTGAAGGGTTGATGCGGGCCGTGTTGGGCAACAGGTTGTGTGGAGACCAGGCAACTGGGTTCACGGCTGATGGGCTTGACGTCGGGCCTGAATGCAGCAGTGATGTTCCCTGTTCGTTTGAAATGGAAGCAGAATGCGAGGCGGCGCGATGTGATGCGGAAAGCTTTGCTTTGAGTCCGTAGCAGCTCTTGAGCCAGTGATGGCTTTTTGGGTATTTTTGTTGTTTGCGGGGGGTTGTCTCGAGCTGTCAAGCTGGAAAGGTTGTAAGACGGAATGAAGTGGTTTGGCGGCGCGGGAAAGCGACGAGTGGGCTGAACGGACCAGTAGAGGTACGGTAATGGACGCGGAATGCGGCAAGGTGCGCCAGGGCTGGACGATGGTGGTGCGTCAGGTGTGGTATGAACTGTGACCGTGACTGTGGACTGACTGGAGGGGGTCTGTCGCTTGTCTCGACTGTCTAGGCGGCAGCACAGGCGATTAGAAAAAAGTGTCTCTTTGTTTTTTGGTAAACTTAGACTTGGTCGCGAGACAGAACAAGGTCGTTTTAGGAGAAGAGGCGGGCGGGTAGGGGAAGTGGAAGGACTGGAGGTAGGAGATGCGAATCGAAGAGGTCAGGAAGGGGAGTGGAAGTGGAGACGGGGACGTTGCGAGGGAACGTTCAAGCAGGATTGAGATGAAAGGAGAGTGTTGTGCTTGTCCCCTTGAGCAAGGGAAAGACTGAGGGTGCAACGTGCATACAGCGAGGCAAGCCCAGATGGAGAGCAAGAGCAGAACGACCTTGAAATTCGGACGTCAAAAAATCGAACTGGAACTGGAACTGGAACTGGAACTGGAACGGAGTGGAAGTAAGGTAAGGTAGAAGGTAGGCAGTCTTGGAGGGGCGGGCCATGTTAAGGCAGGTAGCTTAATGAAATGACGGCGGGGAATGACAGGGCCATGCAGTGGCGACCATACACAAGCCTAGCTTTAGCGTGGGCAGAGAGGCGCCCGCACGCCAGGTCAAGTGAGTGGTCTGCAGAAGACGTCCATTGATGCAGGGCCACCATGTATGCACTCGAGGTGTGATCGAACGCTGAGCGGCCACGAGGCTCGCCGGCCCTTCTTTCTTGCTGCTGCCGTCGGTCGAGGTGGACAGCACACTGCAACTGTTTGAACCCGACGGCAATATAACAGAGAAAGAAGGCATCGCCATGACTGGGCCTGGCTGGGCTGGCTGGGCTGGGCTGGCACTGACAGCAACAAGACGGGAGCCGTGACTCGGCAAGGGTTTGTTTGGAGTTTTAGGGTTTGCGACTTGACTTTTTTGCGACCTGCGAGAGAAGAAAACCTGCCATTCGTGCACCAAGTACCTGTCTGTGCCTGGGTCGGGTGTCGTGGTGGGTTCGATCCTCTGATGAGCATTGCGCCAGCAGCAGCAACCGGGACAGTGACAGGGTGAAACTGGAAGTGGGATGGGGATGCCATCAACCGGCGCAAGATGAGGGGCAAGGCCACAATCCAACAACAATGCCAGCAAACCGCCGGAAAGCAGCAGGAGACTTTGACTTTAGCTCATGACCACGGCTTCTCTTTGGAGCCGTGACAAAGCCCAAAGCCTTCCATTCCTTCCCGCTGCTGCGTCGTCTTGTGGAAATTGGACTGACCTTTGTAAGGCGCTTGACCAAAACCCCGTCCCGCCCATTCACAATGCCATGCAGTGCTACTTGCACGTCTGGTGAGGTCAGATGGCCCAGTGACTTGGCGCGCCGTACCTGCGATGCAGCCAACCAGAGCAGGCAGAAGAGGGGTTGGGGCTGGGGACCTGGGAAGGAGAGGCAACAAGACGGGAGGTCAGGGTTGGGAGGGAGGTTTTCCTTGTGGAAGGCAGAATGACCGTGACAGTGACAGTGACAGTGACATGGAGGTGAGAGAGAGGAGAGCAGCTCAAACAGAGAACTGGGGAGGATCCAGAAGGACGAGGGGGTGTAGAACCAGAGGGTGAAGAAGATGGCGACACGAGTTTTGACGTCGGCTCGGTGCCAGATGAGGTGCATCTGATATGAGTGCAGAAAAGAAGGGGTAAAGACGGGACTTGGAGTTGAGGTGAAGTTGTAGTTATGGAAGCTCTAGTCAGACTTACCGGTGCTTCTCCAAATGCGCAGTGGGTTGGTTGCTCGCGAGGGGAAGCTGAGCGCACGCAGAGCCTCGTCGGTCTTTTTGTGAATTTACTCTTTTTTTTGTTTGGGTTCGCAGGGCAGGGTGACGCGACGTGAGCGACGGGGTCTTTTTTGAAGGTGTGTTTGAGAAATGGTAATTGGTTTTGGTCTTGGGCTACTTGGGATCGGTCGTGGCTCGCGGGTGGTGGTGAGGGGTCACGATTGCCGTTCGTCACTCCAACCCGACTTGGTTCGAGCCTGTCGAGCCTGGGTGGGTTTTGGCACCAGAAGCAGCAACGAGACGCACGTCCCGGTCAACAGGTCGTGCAATGTGGGGCCTCGCATGCAAATGGTCGCCGTCTGGTTGGTCGCACCGGACGGGGCCCCAGCAATCTAAAAACAGACTAAAAGAGGGAAGGGGGCCGTTTGGTAGGGGTGGCTGCTGTTGCTGTCTTGCCTGCCCTGGAGTTTACCAACATCAGCAGGCAGGGTCCATTTGAGACGACGTCGTGATGTCGTCTGGTGTTTTTGTTTACAGATGGGCACAGGGCATCATCGCTGGACACTGCGGAGTTACAAAGGGGAGGCACCGGCGCGGCACTGGAGGCTATTCCATCCAGCTACAGCTGTAGGTGTCGCTTGGGAATCGGTATCCCGCACGAACATGGATGGAATGTCTTGGATTGACGGTGGACGGGGGATTCACTGCTCTGTCGATGCCGTTAACGTTCAGGGTGCGGGCCAAAAGAGGCTGCATCGCTCCTTGCTAGGTAGTGGCCAGTGCTCGCTGGGTGCGGGACTGCGGGTAGCGTAGCAGGCTGCGGGTGAGCAGGGGCCTTCCTATTTGTTGGCGGGTGCCGCAACACGCCGGGAGGCTGGAGGTCTGTACCGTGTGATGCGAAAAAATGATAAAAAGTGGAAGCGTCCTGCGTCCAGCGGGGATGTTGAGCAGCTGTGACGTGAGTCCAGGATTCATATGGAATGCCAGTCCCAGATTTCCAGGGGACTCGGGGCCACCACCTGGCACCCTCAAGTACCTACTTATCGCCTCCGCTCCGGAGCACTGGGCGGGCGGACCTGGGCGGACTATGGCTCTAGCGACTCCGTGTCGAGGCGGGGCCGGAAATAGCCTCAGCGGCCAGCGGCCAGGGACGGACAATCGCCAGTGGAACACTCTGAGCTGTCTCTGTCTTGAGACCGATGGCCAGACCAAGGGCACTTTGTGACCTTTTGGCCCGGACTCGACTTGGCTAGTGAATAGTAATAGATAACTCCATACTGGAGAGCTGGATGCTCGGATTCAGGTACCGATTTCGAGATTTGGGCTTTATCAAGAATAGGGGTTGACGTCCTCCGTGATATTCACTATGTAAGTGCTACCCTGCCCAGAGATGCGGCTCGTTACTTGCTGCCCATCATGATTGCCTCTCTTCCTCTTAAAAGAATTATCTTTCGGGATTTCACCGGCAGAACAGTTCTTTTTCGATATCTTGGCTTTCCGTTCATGTATAACCATCATCGCCGTGCATGTCTAATATGTCCCCGCTGCAGCGCTTTTGGGGCCGTCTTAGCCGGTTGGATGGTTATTCGATACCTCTACACAGTTCACCTTTTTGCCTGCCGCAAGGTTATCTGTTCAAGTTGTCATGCAATTTTGGATTTTGGCTGTCGTCCGTACACTCGCTTCAGATGGAGGTGTTGTTGATTGCCGCAAACGCATGGCAATTGCCTCATCACGATCCAGAAGCCGGGCACGTGCCGGGAGAGGCATCTAAACACCAACCAAAAGCAAAAAGACGAAGAAGAAAAAAAGGAAACATGAATGTGGTGCAGACGGGACAATCCGTCCAATACGGCGGTGCCTGGCCTTTTTGTTGCAGAAGAAGCCCGTCAATGTCAGTCATGTGCCCGTTTCTGAGACGAAAGAGTGGGCGCTAAATGCACACTCGGCAGCCTGAAGACGGACAAAAAAGCAACAGCAAAAAAAAAGGAAACTGCAAAGGAGATTTCGGACGACAGGTTTGATCTGCTGATGTTGAGCAACATGATCATGCAGAGTCCTTGGCTTTTTCGCTTTTGCTTTGCCTGTCACTCTTTTGACCTTTTTTTTCGTACAGGGTTGGAGCTTATTAAACTCCAAAATCAACAAGTACAAGTCGGTGGGATGCGCTCGCAAGTGGACATTCATCCTTTTACTTCGGACACTGATCTTTTTTTATATTCAGATGGTGCAACTCATTGACCACAGTTGTCGAAGGCGATGGATGATCAGGGATAAACTGAGGGAGGGTAAGCTTTCTCGTGAACCAAGCAAGCACTCTCTCATCCCTCAACTTCCTGTGCGGGAACTTTGCAGCTTACATGTCTCAAGCAGCCTGCAGACGAGATCTGTATGGCATCGTTCACCTCACGAGAACGCCACGGTATGGTGACGATGTCTTTTGGGTTGACAACATTCCAACTTGACTGAAAATTGCCTGTTGTATTATGACGGCTTAAAGCTAAACCTCCAGATCAGATCGATCAGGGGTTAGCTAGTTAGGCGTCCGGGCATCCTACCTCTAGTACAGCTAGGAGGCTCTTGTCCATCCCGAGAATCTAGACCAGATCAGTAACACCGATGTTCGAGTTACAAGGGGAGGGGCTGAGAGTTTCGTTAATCACGAGCAAGGGGAGTGACAAGTTCCCTTGCATTTCTCAGAAAAACCCTGGAGTTTCCATCTCGTCCACTCAGCCGATCTGACAGGCCCCCTCGGGCCCTACAACAAAGTGTCTTGAACTGCTACCCTCAGCTATCCCAGAATGGTAAAGATCCATGAGACAGTCCGAATCGAGAGCGTTGGACGAAAGGAGTGGTTTCAACGCCTATCTGTTGATGACCGTATAGGATCCATGTCTCAGCCTGGGCTGGTATGTATCGATTGGCGGCTACTCGCATATATGTCCGAGTGTCAAGACACAGTCGTACTAGTGTTTACGATTCTAAAGCCAAAGGCTCTGATCAGGAGCATGAGACTGTATAAGGCTATATAGCAGCAAGTTTCGGCAACACTATGAACATGAGCTTGAAGCGAATCTCTCGAGCAAACTCACCAGAATGGTGTCGATAACGAAGATGGTTCATAGACCTTGATTCATGTGGAGAGAAAATGATCTGCGAACATCAATCTCTACAACCAAGGTCAAAAGTGCAGCTAGTTGGTGGCTCTGAAATCGACTAATATAAGCGATGGTATTAGCATGACGTTGCGGGCGAAAGGCACACTGATGCCTGAAGATCTTCTCAAAAGCGAGGGAGGGGCATGTGGTCTAGGGGGCCAGGTAATACTATGTAATGGAGGGGCTGAAATGCTCTGTGGTTGAGCGGCAAAGAATTTAAACTGCAGCATGAAGATATCGTGATCCAACATGCGCGCAAGTTGATTGCAACTCTTGTTAAGTGATTGTTCGATCGAGCAAGATCTGCATCGTTGCCTCTCTCTTTTTTGTGCTTTCATCTTCATCTGAGGGTGATCGGTTTCAGGTTTCTTACATATATTGAGCAGAAACACAAATTCTGGGATCGCCGTCCGTCTCCCAAGCAGCCATCAATACTCATGGGTCAAGCTACGGCTTGCCATTCGTACCTTGCCTCCGTCTCTGTTCACGTCACCGGTCTCCTCGATGGAATCGTGTCGGGTCGATATTTACATGCATCGGAAAGCTGGAAGACGTCCAATAGCTTGGAGCTATGCACGACGTTGCACATACACGATACCAACAGCCCAACATACACTATTCCCACTCTCTTGGGCTTGTAGGTAAGGCGTGTCTAGAACCTTAATTATGTCAGCGTCGTCAAGGAGACGGACAGACAGGCACCGTACCGTACCTGTACGCCCATTCTGGTTCTGCAAAAGTGGGTGGATATCCGATCAAACTTGACTGGCGAGAACTCGCTCGGCGCAAAGAGAGGTCCCATGACCTCCCATCCCGTCACGCTAAATTAATAGAATGCTGCCATCAAGCTGTCAAATTTACTGGTTTGATCTGGTTGATTGATTCTGTGTGTGTAACTGACTCGAGCGGTCTGCTCCAGAAAGTCTGGGGGTTCTGGGGGTAACCCATATTTGCCAAGATTTGTAAATTAGGTAGTTAGGACTCTAGTATCTAACCCTCTACTAGCTAGAATACTACCCTAGAATTTAATATACCCCTTCACTTATAGACTTCTAATTACCTCTTTGAGGTTAAAAGTAAAACTATTTATATATTGCTCTTATCATTTTATATCTTCATTCCTAGTATTTCGTCCAGATTATTAAAATCAACCTCCTTTGGGCCTTAAATATCCTCTTCTCTGCTATCCTTTCGTAGAGGCATTTTGTTTGTCCCTAATAATTCCCTAAATCTCCTATACTCTAGAATTCCTAGTGCCTTCATTAATCTATTTATTAATATTGATTTGGTTCCTAAATATTCGATATTAAAAGTCTTCTTCTTAAGGATTTCTTACCTTAATTAGTATTTATAGATATTTACGTGCCTTATTTTAGTATTAAAAGTAAGCGTTTCCTCTTTAAATATTCAGATTGTTTATTAATTATTATAATATAGGATAGGAATAGGATTTTCTAATAGCTTTATTTCTAAAATTATAATTAATTAGTTTATAAATAGGGTCTCTTTAGCAACCTTTTTAATAGCGTATAATTCTACCTCTATTATTAACGTAGTAATTGTAATTTATTGAGTAGTTCTCTAGTAAATTAAACTGCTATAAAATTTAATAGTAAACCTTTATAAGCTTTTTCAGTTATTCTTATTATTAACGAAGGAAGTATTAAAAGTAATTTTGAATTTATTACTACTACTAAAGTAGAGTACTTATATCTTTATTATTCGAAAATATTATATAACCTTTTCGCTAGTAGTTATATAAGTAAGGTTAGGATTATAATTATATTGAACTAATCTATTTAATAGGAAAGTAATATTTAATTGCGTATTATTTGCAGCGTATAATAGAAATGCTATATTAATTTAGTAAATTCGAATTTTTATGTAGTTAGTAATTCCTTTGTAGGAAACTAATTTCTCAAATTCTATGGGTATAAGGGTTAGTTAAGAGTTGGATTTGAGTAGTTTGGAGATTTTATTAATATAAGCTTTTTAAAATAATTAGATCTTTCCCTAATTTCGATTACGTATAGTTTCGATACTTAAAAACTATTAGAGTTTATTTCTTCTAATTAAATAATATTTTAATTGTAACTCTATTATATATTTTTTAATTTCTTCTATTTTGCTTTTATTAAATATAAAGACGATATTATCAATATAATAGAGTATAAAGATACTATTTTTCTTTATAATATAAGGATTTTTAAGAATCGTTTCAAATCCTATTAATTTAAATAGTCTGCTAAATTTTCATTACTATAGTAAGGGTACTCATTGGAAACTGTATAATTATGACAGGCTAGGATGCATGTACCCAGTGAGCTAAACTACCAAAAGATAGGCCGATGTTCTGCTTGCAAGGCAGAACACGGAATGCACACTATATAAGCAATGTCAACCTGTGACAATAATACTTTAATTAATTTAAGTACTTTGCTAAGGATTCAATACTTGAGCAGTATTCGTATATAAATCTCTTTATCAAGAAAGGTATTAACGAAAATATTAAATACGTCGTACTAAATAAACTTAAGGTTAAGACGAATAATTAAAGTGATAATATATTTAAATAACTTCCTTATTAGGGTAAAAATATATATATCTATTCCTATTTTACTTTACTAATCTCCTTTTACAACGAATCTTATTTTATACTTATTAAATATACTATTTTTATTGAACTTATAGGTATATACCTATATATAATCGAGGATTTATTTACTTTTTACCCGTGGTATACCTTCGTCGATCTTAATCTACGTCTTTATATCCTTATAATTCTACAGATGAGCTTCTTTTACTTATTTAAATAATAAACTGAGTAGGTAGTTGTTAACATTATTATAATATTTAGGTATTACCAGTAAATCCCTTCGGTAAATCCTATTAAGGCAGCTATATTTCGTAATTAGCCATTATATTTCCGCTTTAGTAATGATCTTTTAATTTGTTTTAACTATTAGCTATACTAATTTACCTATATTAAAGAGAAACTCTATTTGTACGGCTATGTTTCTCTATTTGTACCGTAGTCCAAATTTAAAAACCAAATTTAACTTAGCGGAATTTGAATATATAAAAGGGATAGTAGTATTAAAATACTCGTCGATTTTTACTTTATTTTACTCAATAAACACCCCCTTCACTAGCGCTCTCACTATAGAAATATACTTGTCCTAAACTTCTTACCTTTTTAATTATAAATTTCAAAACTATTCTCTAATTGCGAAGGCTATGAGAAGCGTATAATTATATTATAAAGCTTAAAAAATAGAGAGGAAAAAAGTGAACATTTTATTTCTAGATACAAATCTATACCTCTTATTTCCATTATATTACTTTGGATTTAAACTTTTGGACTACGGTACAAATAGAGAAATATAGCCGTATAAATAGAGTTTCTCATATTAAAAGCAACTTTCTATAATTCTTACTAACGGAAATATTCGTTAATAATTCGGTTAATTAAATAATTAATCTAGAGTACAGCTAGCGGGGTAATTAGAAGTAAAGGGTATAATCTTATAATATATTTAATAGATATCTTCTTTATAGTGAGCTATTGAATAGGGACTTTTTAAATTTCATTATTTTCCTTTTAGGAGTCTTCTTAATTTTACTTGTAATTTTAATCGAAGAGGCTCACAAGTAGTGACTTGATATCGGCGTTATTAATATTATTCTATAATTTATAACCTTCTCTTTCTAGTAGTTCAGATACCCCTGAGGGTTAATTATATAGCTTGTCAATTTTATTAAGTAAATCCGTCAATTTCTTACTATTTATTTAAAGGTCCTGTTTTAACTTTTTAAAATCTAGATTATAAGTAGTCTCCTCATTAAAGATTATATCCCTAATTTAAATAATCCGGTTTATATATAAATTTTATATATGGTAAGTAGAAGTTATTAAGTAATTAATAAGGTACTTGTCACAGGTTGATATTGCTTATATAGTGTGCATTCCATGTTCTGCCTTGCAAGCAGAACATCGGCCTATCTTTTGGTAGTTTGGCTCACTAGGTATATGCACTTTAGCCTGTCATAATACTCTATTTATACCTTAGGCAAATACTTTTAGCGCTATTATTCTTTCTTCTATATAATATTTATTATAGTAAAAGTTTTATAGTTATATACTTTTAGGTAGTTTAAATCTAATTTGTGGGCTTCCCATTGTCCGTTCTATTGTATAATATAAGTATAAAACCGTTCGAACGGGGATTTCTAATTATATAAGTAACGAGGGGAGCAATTAATAAAGTAAATTATTATATTAGTAATTTCTAGCCAAAGATTATTAGGAGTTTTGAACTTATTAATATAGTATTATATCTTTCTTTAACAATACTCCCTAAACGCTTTGCTCCGCCATTTTATATTTATATATTGGAAATAAAGGGTTTAAAACTCGCTCCTCTTTATAACAATCGGTATTTAACTTTATTATTTATAAATTTCTTATTATATTCATCGATCTTAATTGTAATATTATATTAATACTACAATATATCGAAGTAGGATACTAATATAATAATTATAATAATTACTTCATAGTTTAAAAAGTAATAATCCTAAATATATCCGGACTATCGATAAATAATAAGGAACGGGTATTTAATTTCGTTAATTCTTTCGTTAAGCTCAAAGAAATTAACAGCAAATCTCTCTCTTAGTTTAAAATTATAATCTCTAAGTATATAATTAATTTATTATTTAATCTTTGCTATAATATACGCATTATACTTTATTAATAGTATACTATCACGGGCAAAGAATGGGTATAAATATGATTATGTGTAATTGCACAAAGGAGAAAGGGAACAGTCGTAAGCTGTGCGTAGAGAACTAGCCTTAAGTAGGGTCCCAGCTATGTAGAGCTGGAAGGACTTGGCCAATCAGGCTGCAGCAGTCTCAGAAGCAGCTGCAGCCTGCACAAGCATGTGAATGTCATATAGTGATAAGCTATGATGACAATCACGTATGACAGTCACAGAGGTCTAACCCTATGACATATACTATATAATTTCTAGTTAATAAGTCTAACCTTATTAATATTTTGAAGGTGGTTGATTATTTAAAGTCCTGGGTAGCCGAATTAAAAAATACTATATTTCTACTAATTATTTAGAAGGGCGCCTCGTATAGGAATTAATCTTATAACGGTGTATTACGAACGAAGCTCTAGTAAATAAAAGTAAGATAGTTTTAATAATCGTTTAATTATGAATAATATTTAAATAATAAAAGAATAAATTATTAAATTTCTTTAAATAATTATTTAGTAGTTAGTAGTCTTAATAGAAGCCTTACCTTTATAATTAGAAGTAAGAAACGAAGTTGGTAACGAAGTTAAAGTAAAAGGCGACTTCCTTTAACCGCGATTTTAAGGGACTATTCTTACTCTTAATAACGACGGTAACTTCCCTAAACTCTTTAATTACTATTTAAGTATTACTAACCTATAAAGAATTATCTAAATCAATATAACGAAAGTAAAGGAAACGAATAATTTTATTAAATATACGAAGTAAATCATTAGAATTAAATATTATTGAATTTTTAAGAGGGTAAATCTCGTCCCTAATTTGATATATCCTGCTAACCTAAAAGGTCGCTTTATAAATAAGATTTCAAATCGTAATAAATAGTTACGCATTCTCTTCCTTCTTAAAAGCCCTTTCTTTACCACTATTCTTAGCCGCGATTCTCGTAGCTTCTTTAGTAAACTTGGAATCCTTCGCAAAATTAATTTTAACGACGCGTTAAATAAAGAGGAATAACCTCGCAATATATTTTAATTTCGCATTTAAATTAATATATTAATAATCTTTAAAGGAGTATGGTCTTCTCTTATATACTTTATATATACAAATATTAAACTTCTTACGTAATTAAATCTCAGTTTTGTCCGATTAGAGCTTTCTTTTTCCTTTAAAGCCCTTAGGCTTCTTATTATTTTTCCCTTCTTAATAAGCATCCTTATCGTTAATAATCTTATTTTAACCTTCGCTATTATATTTTTAATTATTATATTCAATACTAATTTTACTTATGTTAAAAGCGCTACAATATCTTCCCTTCCTAATAACAATCTTGTATTTTGTAGTATCAATACTATAATTTTTTTAATTTTTATAAACGTCTATATATTTAAATATACCATTAACTATCTTCTTATTAAATTTCTAAGCGCCTTTATACTATCCCGGACGTACAATTCTAATTATATTAACGAAATTAATATATTAGGAGCTAGCAACCTTGATCTCCCCTACTCTTATAGTTTAATTATTACTTATAGTAGTAAATTAAGTTTAAAGTTAATTAGTCCCATTCTTAAATTCTTTCGTTAAGATAATAACAGCTTTATAGTATTACTTTCTAATTTTAATTTATTTACTGATAGCTTTATAATTAATTATACTCTTAAAATTATAGTACTACTCGTTAATCTACTACTCTTCCTTTATAATACTATTTTATAATTTGTAATTAACTAACGATTTTATCCAAGCACGTACCGCCTTATCGCTAGCTACGAACTCCTTCTAATCCTTTTTATTATCAAGGTAGAATACGAATTCTAATTTAAAGAGTTATTTATTAATAAAGTCTTCCTCATTAGTAAATGTATTAAATAGGATTTCGTCTTTAGTATAGTATTAAATAAGTTCCTCTTAGGATTCCCCTATTTAATCGACGACTATATAGATAGTTATTCCACTATTAAGAAAAATAAGCTCCGCTTTAGCATCGTTAATCCAAATTCTAATTACCTTCGTTATAGGATAATACTTAGGATGAAGCTATTTCGGTACGGTAGGCTTCTCGATAATACTTTAGATCTAATCCTTCAATACGTCTAAATTATATTTTGACTAAAGTATACACTCTTAACGGATCTAATTATCGCTATCTCTAAGGTAAACGACGTTCTCCTTAATATCGTTAATTAGCTTTGAGAGAAACATTATAAGAGTATTAAGAGTGTTATTTTCGTAGTGCTAATCGTTGTATTAATAGAGCGCGTATTAGATTATTAATTATTAGATTTACTAGTTTGATCTGGTTGATTGATTCTGTGTATGTAACTGACTCGAGCGGTCTGCTCTAGAAAGTCTGTGGGTTCTGGGGGTAACCCATATTTGCCAAGACCTGTAAATTAAGTGGCTGGGACTCTGGCATCTAACCCTCTGCTGGCCAGAATGCTACCCTAGAGTCTGACACAAGCTGCCGCCGAGTCGTTGGCCGTATTTCAACACGGGCAACCGCCGTCGTGCAGCAGCAGTAAATACGGATCTTATCTGACGATGATTCAGGGGCTTCTGGTAACATGGCGATGGTCTGGTCCGGTCTTGATCCAAACTTTTGGCGATGCAGGTGAAATACTGCGACTGCAATCAATCAGCCCAAGAATGTACGTACCTGATTCACTATTCTACTCAAGCAACTCGAGGCTTCGGCGGCATCCAAAACACGAACATCCTCAGAAAGGACTGAACTTGCAGCTTTCCAAAAACAAACCAGATCATATCCGAGATCTTGAGATATGGATAGTGATCTGGATTTGGATCGAATATCCGGAAGTACTATCGAGCGTAGTGTAGCGTCAGGGCAATCCTGGTGGTAAAAAGAAGTTCACTTTGGACGACATCCTTGATATGTTGTGCCACGTGAGCTGCTCCCTACGGGTACGAATCCACAACCTGGAACTAGGGCACGAACCAGCTCCCGGGATCAGGATTCAAGATTCAGGACCAGGGTGTTTCTGGCGTTCGGCAAGGTCCAGGCGATGATGGTGACTTCTATCTCTCGCATCCAGCTTCACGGAATGGGCTTTGAGATGAGGATTGGGGGGATTCAGATATCAGGAGCGTTTGGCAAGTGATATTTCCAACGAGATCACTTTCTGCTCAAAAATCAACCATGAATGAATACCGAGGCCATAACTTTTTCCCGTTCCTACTTAACAAGTAGTACGACAAGAGCAATACGTCCGAAGCGTTGGACTAGGGGCCGGCAGTAAGATGTGGAGAAGACGGAGCACGGGATAGCGGTGTCGAATCGGTTCGCGGGGTTCAAAATGTCCGTGCCGTGGATTGCCGTTGACGTTGACCGACGATAGCGGCTTTCCTTCCGAAGCCATATCGGGCTCGGCGTCGGACTTCTTGCGCTGCAAAGACGGACGGATGTCACCGGTCGTGGCGTCCACCGTCGTCCTCCCGTCCGTCCAGGATTTTTGCGATCCTGCTGCTTGCAATGTTCGGGCTGACCGCACCGCACCGTAGTAGCCATCCATCCATCCATGATGCCCATAGGAGTTATAGGTATATTGAATGACGACTTGTACCTACAACAACTACTGTTGTACAACAGTCAAGTCAAGCAAGATGGTCCGCTAAAACCCCCTATTAGCTGAATGGAACCTGGCATGTGATTGTCACCCAACGTGCTCAATTTGCTGACTTTTAGGTTGGGAAATGCACCTCAAATCACGAAGCGGGAACGAAAGTCGAAACCGGTGAACGTGATGAGGGGAGGGAACTGTGGTTTTTTCAAAAGGATTCAGCTCACGCTCGGTATAGGGTATCCAACAAACCCGCTGCTGGGTGTCGGTGAGACATTCTCAGATGACTGTTCCTTGTCCACAATGTCTTGCCCTCAAAAAGCCGCCAACTTGAACGAACGAACGGAGCCAACAAGTGCCCAAGCAAGCGGCGCAGCGGGGCAGATCCTCCCGACATGGGTTTGATGGAGGATGAGGGACAGATGAGGGTCAACAAACGAACGTCGTGCTCGGTACCTGCTAGTCTCTCCTCTATCACCAACTGTCCCACGACCGCAACAGAATAATATCGTGATCGTGAAAAGAGAAAAAAGATGCCAAAGGTTACCAGAAAGGATAAAGGTCAATGATGTCGCCAAGGTTGCAGGGGTCAAGAAATTGGCGCACTGAATCGGGAATGTGGTGACTGTATCGACGTGCAACAACTGATGGATCGAACCTTTGAGAGTAGACGGTGGCGACGGTAGGGTACCGGTGCCCTGGAATTGCAATATCGATAATGTCAGAGAGAGATTATACGCGCGGTAGTGCCGGCTCAATCGGTGCCATTCAGTGATGAACCGGCGACAGGATAGGAATGACGAAGCTGTGCTGCTCTGCAGCAGCGAAGCAACAGCATGAGCATGCAGGTTCGGGAGGGCACCGCCAAATCAAATGGACAATGGCCTTCGATTCGCTGGGGAAACATATCTCGTGGTCTCTCTTGCGTTTCCGCGTGCATATGTCGTTAACAAGCCGCCCACACAAGTCTCGTATGTCGTGCCTTGCGATCTGTCATTATTTTGAAGTCATCAACGTGCCCCTTGTCAGCGTGGAAGAAACCTCAACTTTGGGTTGCCTCGATGGATGATCTAAGGCAACCTAACGACGGCAAGGTCGGCATGCAATAACCCGGGGCGAAACAGACACCATGACAAACCACCATCGATTCAGAATTCATGTGCGGTGACGCTGATGGTGATACAGTCGCTGATGGATTGAAAACCACCTACCTGAGATCTGACAAATTCAGAGGCTCAGTCGAATTGGAAGTCACATTTCAGCTTCCATATCTCTTGAGATCGAGCCGAAGGGCTCGGTAGTCTCGGACCCAGAGTACCGGGGTGAATCATCGTTGCTGAATCTGAGATCGTTTTCGCTGCAGACCAAGAGACAGCTGACTTGTCTTGAAAGAAATCGGTTGGATGACTACCTCTATGGGCATACAAGATCCTTCCCATTATGTCGACCTGCAGCAGCCTCGTCTCCCAACAAGATGCTTTCTGCTACCTGCTACGGTTTCACGACGTTAACGATTCCTTCAGGATTTCATAGAATGGATGGCCCTCGCCTTGTCTTGTCTTGCCTTGCTGTCGTTCGTCCATCGGTTTCAGCCTCCTCAGTCCACCCTGGAACTTTGTGGGAGGCGGTTCTACAAGATAAGCTCCCGGGTGGCTGGAACAGTGTCATACCAACCCGGGCCGTTCATGACTGGACCTGCCGCGTCGGGGAGCAGGAACAACCTTCCGGCGAGGAACGGTCGGCATGAGCCACGGCGGATGCCGAGGGCGGACAACGTATGTGCCATCCATACTACCAATGTACATCAACCAGAGAGATGTACATGGGGTTTCGTCTTCCTCAACCTCGACTATTGCCCAAATGGTTATCTCATTGTGAAAGAACGGGCGTGTTGTGGCTCCTATGCTCGGATCAGGACGTTGAAAGGTCTAACGACTGCCATTATCATAGTAATGAACGAAGGAGGCAAGGCAAAGGCGGGTCTCTTCCTCAAAATCAACAGAATGGAGCCTTGCCGTTCGCTTTAATCGCAAAGTTCGCCACGAAATTGGGTATTTTCGGAGTGAACAAGAGACATGCGAGGTCGCCCTCGAATGGCTCATTATCTTCAGGAGCCAGAAGCAATGAAGATAGTCAAACTGTTTCGGAAATCGAGAAGCACATTCAATAACTCACAAGAAGGGTGACCAGAGAAATCTGGGAAGGGCATTGGTAGGACAACTACACTGGACTACGGACAAGGCGAGTTAGAGAAGTTTGAAGTTTTTAAGCTTTCATGTTGCCGTCCTCAGACGAGGGTATCTATCACTTTTTGTTATCACTTCTACTTTGACCCAGGGCTTGTTTCCAAACCTGCCCATGAAGCCTTCGCCATTGACCACACAACTTCTTCTTGTACAGCTAGCCGATGCCCGCTGCCAGAGGGATGCCCGCTTCAGCCTGCCAATCTCAATCTATAACTGCTGGGCAATGACACCTCATAAAGGCTCAGCTGTGCTGATGTTAGCTCCTCCGGCCATGTGAAGTGAAGAAAAGGGCGGGGCTTGCTAACATATCCTCAAACCCAACATACGCTGTTCGACCACGTCATTCTCAAACAACCGAGCTCGACAGGTGTAGAGCAGGGTCCAAGAAGAGACTGCTGACCTCTGCAATGGCACTATCACATATGCCTAGAATAGAGGCTATTCATTGTCTCGGGTCCCGGGGCTCCCAGACAGAGGAATACTCTTCTTACCAGACCTATGGCAAGCCTTTGGTTTCTTCCCCATCGTTCGTTTGGGGTTCCGATGAATGCCCGGGAAAACAGGCCCATGTCGCAAAGTGAGATGGCAGCCGTCAGCAGACCTTGGGACTCGGAAGTCTCGCCCCGTTGTCATTTTCGGCGTCAGACGTTTTCTCCGCTTCCTCACCAGAGGCTCAATCTTGCCTTGGGCTATCGCAGAATCTTCGCTCGTATCTTTCTCCATCTGCTTCCGCATCCTTTTCCGCATGGATTTCGACAGTTTCGGCATCTTCTCCGATTTTTCCTGGTGACTTGCTCCCCCATACAAAGCACCTGCATGGTCGGTCTTCTAACGCCGAGCAAACCCGTTAGGTGCTCCGGGCGGCGCGCCGAATCCCGGAGGAGGCGCAGCACCAGGAGGGGGCATAAAACCAGGAGGAGGCATAGGTGCACCAAGAGGCGGAGCACCCGGAAAACCAGCCGGAGGAGGCATGCCAGGGTACATCGCAGGAGGCCCCGGAGGAACCGCAGGACCTGGAGGACCGGGAGGGCCACCACGAAAAGCATTTCCTCCGGGGTGGAAGTCACCAACTGGACCCCCAAAGCCACCGTGACTGGGCGGTGGCCTTGCAGGGAGACCGGAGGGTGCGGGTGGGAGATTGGGCATCCGACCACCTGCGGGTGGCATTCCAGCACCATACGGAGGTCCAGAACGACCCATAGCCGCAGGACCGGGAGGAGGAACGCCATAGGCAGGAGCGGCCGCCACAGGTACGCCCACGGGGATGGGGACAGCTGGCGGCACGACGGCGGGAGGAATAACGGCCCCGGCAGGGGGGTCGGCCGGGGATGGGGACAGCTGGCGGCACGACGGCGGGAGGAATAACGGCCCCGGCAGGGGGGTCGGC